>CM072815.1:82970750-83270750 GCA_036937905.1 Salvia rosmarinus | reverse complement strand
GACATGTTGAAATTATTAAAATAATTAAATTTATATATTTTTGATAAATTTTAAAGTTTGTGAATAAAGTCAAAATAAACCAAAATTTATGTATTTATACATCAATAATAAAAAATTTAACAAAGTACTATGTATAAAGATATAGTGATTTACATATTACATGTTAAAACCTTCACTGGTATATAATATAATGTTATGCTCCTTTTTTATATAGAATTACTAAAATTGGGTTTATTTTTATTGTAAAGTAAATTATTATCCTAAAAACATAAGAAAATTTACCATATATCTTTAAATTGTTTCTTCTTATATGTATATTGTATGTTCAATCATGCATTATCTCTATCTTTTACCTTCTCCGATTATGTACCTTATCTCTTCATTTTTAATTCATATTTCATCCGTTCCTAATTTTTTCTTTGAATTTTTTTTTTCTTTCAAACTTCTTCCTATTTTATTTATAGAAATTATTCCACAAAATACTTCTTATTTATTACTCTCAACAACACATTTTTATTTATTCATTCCTTCTTTGACATATGGTCTTAGCTTTTATCAACACGAGATTTAATAAATCTGATGAGTGTAAAATCTTGAACGATGATCTCACATAATAAATTATGTTATATGAATGGTAAATATGGGTCATGGGTGTTTTTTTTTTGTAAATAAGTAGATTGAATATGGATAAAGTATTGACTTTTGGGTGTGGTCTATGTCTATAAAAGGAAAGTAAATGGATTTTGTGGACCTACCGAAATGGAACTAATAAATAAATATGATGAGCGGAGGAGTACATTTTTACTTCTCATCGTCCACCACTATTCTTATTTATTCATTAACAAAATCACTTATTTACATACTTTACCACTCATTAATCCTCACTAATTTAATTAACACTAAACTAATGTGACTCATAATCACTCAACAACTTTTATTAAAACTTGTGTCGTAGATTATCATGGGTATGAAAATTAATTTCATATTAGAATGGAAGAATATAACATTCTCCTTCTATCCAAGATAAGTGTATCGCGATTATCTTTATTCAGCGTTCATGAAAATGTTTCACTTTTATTTTATGACACTATTTTTTATTATTTAATTCCACAATCATTTATTATTTATCAAAAATTATTTCTATTACTCACAACTTAATATATGATGAAATTTTTCACTCAAATAACACCTATTAATAATTTTATTAAAACTTGTATAATTCATAAATGATATATTTATTATGGATGAGGGAATAATTTAAATAGACCAACACGAAAAATTGGATATGAAAAAAGGAAACGTGAAAAATAAAGTTGATTCCGCGTAAAAATGTGGGACAATGAAATGAAAATTAGAAAATGAGGAACGTGAAAGTGGGCTGAATAGATTGTTCCTTTCCAAGGGACACAAATATCTAAGTTATGAAAATATCTCTTCTTAAATAATATTATGAAAATAAGGTGATTTCCTATGTGTTCGTGTTCATATAGATGGATATTAATATTTTTATTTAATAAAAATAATATTCATGAATTATATGATACAAAATAAAGAATATTTTTCTTAAAAATAAATAATATTTTTATCCAATCCATATCGTATATATACATGAATTTTTGTGTGTGAAAATATCTATTTTTGTTTGTGAAAATATCTGTTTTTGTGTTTAGATCCGTGCCCACCTAGTCACATAAATCAAAAGGCGCCACCGGCTCGCTCGTGAGCCGATAACTAGCCGAGCCGTTTAATCCAAGGAAGAAAGTGAGATTTTTTCAATCGAGCAGACAAACAGGACTTCCTGTTTTAGATATTTCATGCAAGATTATGTGGACCGTTTTGCAACATGGATTAGCCAGATGAACTCCACGTCGACGTGGGTTTGCGGTTGGGATTTTTATTAAGTAGAACCCAAAATTAAAATATCCATAAGTTAAAAGTGGACAACTATAATATCGACAATTTAAAAAAGAAAATATTTGGTTTGATTGATAAGGCATATTTAATAAATAACACTAGAACTCTCATGTGCTCTATCTATCTTAGCATACGCTAAGGTGAGTAGAAGAAGATTAATGATAATTATACTTTATTAATTTCCATTAGGATAAATCAAATTTTAATTAAACTTTATTAATTTTGATTAAGTTATTAATTTCTAATTAGAATTTATTAAATCTTATTTAGAAATTTTATTGATCTCCGAAGATTGCTTGATTTTTGTTGTCGAAAAGAGAGTAGATAGTTTTATTACTTTATTTATTTACTTTGGATTTGGACTCGAGAATTTACAAAAAATAAGCAATGGGCTCAATAACTTACGTTTAGACTTATTAGGTTACAAGAAATAATATATGAGTTGAAAGATAACTAGCATCTTCGACTCAAAATAGAAAAATGACAAAATATGTAAACATGCTAAAAACAACTTCAATGCTTCGTTATATCTGAACTTGCATGCATGCTTTTAATTCATATTTTTAGAGTTACGGTGATTCATTATTCCATCGCCGAACTTTATAAGGCAAGAGTATATATGGATATTTTCTCAAAGTTGAGGTTTTAAAAAATGAAAACGTTAGTGAAAAACGGACAAAAACTATATAACTTGTATCTCAAAATAGATTTAGAAATTTACATTATATAATGAAAATAAGATTTAGTTCATTAAAACTTTTTAAACAACATTTTTGGGAAAAGTATTTTCATAATAAAATATAATTATAATTTCACTTTAACATCCAACGAACCATGTCATATTTGAAGTTAGAAAGTAACTCCCAAGGTATTTTTGATAAATTATCAATAGTTCACAACTTCATATGAAATTTTTGACAATTTAAAATATATTTTATAAAAAAATAATATTTTGGATTTAAGATGATATTTTTCTTTATATATATTTATATTTTTTAAAGAGCTTATCTTAATTATTTTAATGTTAATAGAAGCGGTAGAGTCATAAACTGCTATTGCGTCATCGAGCACACATATTTAATTTAGATGGGAGAATTAAGGAATGACGAGAATGCCCAAGGCATGAAAGAATATTCCACACGTGATTCTATCCGTAGTACATATTTTACTCACTATAGCTATTTATTCAGTAATAATAATAATAATAGTATTAGTAGCTAGTAGTAGTAGAAGTAGAAGAAGAAGCTGATAATAATAATAATAATAATAATAATAATGAAAATACCATCATACCCTCATATAGCCCGAATGAAATTTATTAATAAATATAATTCTCTAGTGTAGTTATAAGAAACACATTGAATTGGAGTCCCCATAAACTTAACAGAAGAAAAAAAAAACCCATACGTTTTTCCTTTCCCATTGTTAGCTAATTTGTTACCATCATACTACAATTTGCTTAAAGATTTTGATGAATTAATCTGAAGATCGACGATGGGAGAATAACTGTAGTTGTTTCTCCCTCCACATGCACAAGATCAGTTTGGAGCTTAGTTGTTAGGTTTGTGTTGCAGAACATGGGCATTGATTCATTGAATTCATGATTACCTATGCCGCCTTACCAAGCATCAAGTGTCTGAGAGCAACACAAAGATTAGAATAATAATCTCATATTCATCAATTCAAATATATAATTGCAGGTTTTCTCTCTTGTAGTTTGTTTTTTTTTCTAATAATTCAACAATTAATTGTCTCCAGAATCGGATATATCTTTCTACTCCTACCTCTTCCTCCTCTCCTATTGATTTATATTTCTTATTTAATGTATGCATAAGAGAGAGAAAGAGTGAGAATCCTGAAGCTCTTAAGAAAGGAAAGTTGCAGTATGGCTTTCTTGTTTTCAGTTCTTCCATATGAGAGAGAGGACTTGAGCTCGATGAATATGATGTTTAAAAGTGTTGGCTCGTCTGGATCTATATGATGTGCACAGTGTTACCGTAAAGCACACAAAGTAAATTACAGCGGAAATTAGAATGGAAGACACAAAGATAAATTCTTCTATAGGTTGTTAAAACAACCTATAGATGCCGTAGGCGAAAATCACTAAACGAGAGTATTCTACAAAACAATATATCACCTTGACAAGACCAAGATGATAATAAAAGAAACTCTCACACTAAAAACTATCTCTCACTAAAACAGCGCTCAAGAACAGGCTCAAGAGCTTTACAAAAACAGCAAGTGTTACAGGCAATGTTATAGCAACACAGAAAACAACACTCGCTTACAGATAGCTATTTCTCCACAGCTTTTTGTGTCAACCCTTCAAGTATTTATAGGAGTAGCATTTCTTGATCTCCAAGCTCATCTAGGACGTGACCCATGACTTGGAGTGGGCTGCTACAATCATGTGGAAGTGGTTGAGGTAGTTCTATGAAAATAGGAACAAACCCAGCTCTTTGTAACAACATCCCTTCCAATGACTATTTTCCTCTTTACATTCAGCTCCACTTCACTCATTCCACGAATTTAGGAGCTTCTCTTCATCTTCATATCACTTCATCTCCATGAACTTATCCCACTAAAATAGGAGCTTGCATAACTCCTTTCCAACCTACAACAAAAAGCGTGACGAAAGAACAAAACAAAACAAATAACAATTAAGAAAGTTTAATAGAGTTAAAGATAACTCTAACAAACTCCCCCTTTTTTGTATTTCTTCACAAAACCAAGAACTCCCCCTGAGCTTCAACACCCCTCTTAGTTTATACCTATAGACAAAAATACAATACCAACAAAGCAGAACATATATTGTCAAATATGTGACCAGAACACATTCGATAACATAACACATCAAAATATATCAAGACATAATTAAACCTATCATACAATGCATATCAAAGTGTTCAAAAATATCCAGGAATGAAGGAATAAAAACGAGTTGTCCAGCAGAAAATAAAAAAAAGAGTGATTGTTTTCAAACTACCACAGATCATGTGCTTGTTGTAGTAGGTGTTTCAGTATCATCCTTGTCCAATGACTTGACTTGACATCCTCAGCATTTACTCCCCTTTTGGGAAAAAGAAGAGTTGTAAGCTCCCTTAATCAAGCAGTTCCTGCAAATTTTCAGAGTGAATTTTCAATGATGTACGTTCCATGTCTTGACTACATGAATGAGTGATTGCAGCATGTTACGGACCTTTATTATCATCATGCGGAGTTCATCGGCGAGCTCGGCGAGGACATGAGGATCAAACCAAGGTAGATCATTGACCTGCTCCACTAAATAGTTGAGAGGCGATAGTGTAAGTGGGTATCTTCTCAGTCGAGAAGGTGAATGATCTCCTTGAGCCCTTGAGACTTGAGCAACCTGTAGATCAAGGATGGAAAAGGTAATGAAGCAAGATGAGATGGTCCAGTATTAGCTGCAATTTGATAGAATATAATTCTCCCAAGGTTGAGAGGTTTATTTCTTCCAATGCAGTAGAGAAGTGTGCCATGTTGTTAGGTGACCACAGTAGTGTTGGAGGTCACAATCCAATTGCTTGCAATGATCTTGTGAAGGAAAGAATACATAAAAGTTAAGTTTGATGCCTTCATCGGCTGGCGCCACTTCCTCTATTTTCCACCTGTTATAACCACTGCCGCTTCATCATAATTCTTGATCTCATCATCATCCACATCATCACGTTCAAGTAACTTATTGATCAAAAACGGATTGATGAAGAACACCATTCCCTTATAGTACACATTACCGTATTTGTTCGACAAGAAATCACCAAAAGATGGGCTCAAATTTGCATATACTATCTGTACTGTTTTCTTAACATATGGCTCAACATTAGTAATAGACGCAAATAAGTTTCTGGAAATCAAGAAGTTTACCAGATTATGCTCCGAAAAAGATGTCTCCTCAATCGCCTTTCAACGTAACACGTGATTTTCTTAAAATGTTCCCGATTATCGGCATATGTGGTATGTAAAATTTTGAGAAAGACTTCTCACCCTCCATTTCGGAGTCGACAAACATTGACTCCTCTTCCGATTCCTTTTCGGGTGTTTCTACCTCTATTGTAGCAGTGCTTGAGCTTTGTTTGACGATAGTTTCCTCAACAATCTTCTTCTTCCATTTGATGAATTTTACCTTTTTAAGTTGTCGGAGTACATCTTCTATAGGAACATCATCTTCTGAGTCTGACACTTCCTTTGAGGATTCAACGGCGGGAGTTCTTTGTGAATCTTATTCTTGACGAGTGGGTTCGTGACGGCGACAAATTCGAGGCTGCGGCGGCGACCACATGTGAAGCTTCCATGGATGTAGATAGAACAACTTGGAGCTTGATTAATTCCTCTGGATTTGAGAGAATCTGTCTAAGCTGTTCAATGGATAAGGAAGATGGTGAAGACATTTTAAAATTGAGAAGATAAAAAACCCTAGGCTAGACGTCGATAGAGAGGAGCAAATAAGAGGGGTGATAATAAAAAATAACAAATGCAATATATATATATATATACCACAAAAATTATCTATCCAACACACCTCAAATAATTTTATAAAAACTGATTTTAACCACTTTTCGAAAAATCTGGTAGATCTTGAGGGAAGATATGGATACATATGAATTCCAACAGATCAACGAGCTGATATAGTCAAAGAGAGATGAAAATCCCTAAAAATAGGGGTAAACAAACAAACTTCCGTAATTTTCTGAATAGCCTAGTGTTGACCAACATGTTGCCCTGACATCTCCAAACACATTGACTCAGCTTATCATTAAAACATACAACAGGTACAGAACCATGTAAAATTCGATTTCCTTTATGACGTAGAGTGCATCGTCGCAACGAACGTCGTGCCCATAGTCTAGGTTCTCGAAAGCAATCATGGTTTTATCATTTTGTAAGATAGCATCGTCGCAGCGAACGTCGTGCCCCCAAACTGCTTTGGTGTTGCTGTACCCTTAAAAAATATAATTATACACACAATGATGAGCCTGTGCTGGAGAATATGTCATTGAAACAGTTAGTACAACATAGGCGAAAACAGTTGCATCATTTTTAGAATAAAACATGAGAAACATGATGCAACAAACACGCCTTATTTTACTCATGAAGGCAGAGGCCAAGGGACCTCCTTAAACACGTGAATCTCTCAAAATCCAAAGATTTTGTGAAAATATCAGGGATTTGACTATCGGTTTTCACATAATCTATTCTAATCACCTCTTGTTCTACCAAATCTTTAATAAAATGATGTCTTATATCAATATGTTTGGTTCGAGAGTGTTGGACATGATTTTTTGAGATATTTATTGCACTTATGTTATCACAATATACAGTTAAATCACTACCCTCCATTCCATAATCGTACAACATTTGTTTAAGCCATACGAGTTGTGTGCAACAAACACCGGTAGCCACATATTCAGATTCAACAGTTGAAAGAGACACACAATTTTGCTTACGACTATGCCATGAAACGATGTTATTTCCAAGATAAAAACACCCTCCACTTGTGCTTTTCCTATCATCAACATCTCCAGCCCAATCCGAATCACTATACCCAACCAAACTAGTGTTCGTATCTTTAGAAAAGAAAATGCCAAGTTCGGATGTGCCAGCAACATACCTGATAACACGCTTAACATCCTTGATATGAGACATTTTTGGTTTAGCTTGATACCTGGCACATACACAAACACTGAACATGAGGTGCAGTCGTGTGGTCAGAAGATCTGATGAAGCTTCCTATCATTGATCGGTAGAGTGTTGGGTCAACATCCTCTCCAGCATCATCTTTTGTTAGCTTATCCGTGGAGCCCATTGATGTCCTCATGTGTTTTGCTCATTCCAGCTGAAATCTTTTCACCATTTCCTTTGCATACTTGCTTTGGGATATGAAGATCCCTTCTCTTCCATGCTTGACTTGGAGACCTAAGAAATAGGTCAACTCTTTTACCATGCTCATTTCGAACTTTGTCGACATAGCACCTGCAAAATCATCAAGCATCTTTTGTGAGGTAGAGCCTACAATCATATCGTCAACATAAATCTGAGTAATGAGAATGTGACGACCTTCCCTTTTTATAAACAGTGTAAAGTCAACATTACCTCTAACAAAACCGTATTCAAGCAAGAAATTTGTCAAATGACTATACCATGCTCTCGAGCTTGTTTGAGATCATACAAAGCCTTTTTCAACTTGTACACATGATTGGGTTTGTGTGGATCTTCGAAACCTTTTGGCTGCTCGACATAGACTTCTTCTTTGAGAACACCATTCAAGAATGCTCAATTGACATCCATTTGATAAATCTTGATGTTAATATGATATGCAATGGCAAGGAGAAGTCTTATGGATTCAAGTCGTGCTACTGGAGCAAATGTATCATCGAAGTCCACTCCTTCCACTTGAATGTAGCCTTGTGCCATCAACCTTGCTTTATTTCGAATAATGGTTCCAATTTCGTCGGATTTGTTCTTGAATATCCACTTTGTTCCTATCACATTCCTGTCAGCGGACCTAGGGACCAAGTACCACACATCATTTCGAACAAATTGATTTAGCTCATCATGAAGAGCTATAACCCAGAATTCATCTCCTAATGCTTCTTTGATATTTTTAGGTTCAATCTTAGAGACAAAACATATAAATCCTGGTATAGATGTACATATGGATGATAAGCAAATCATTTTTCTATAATCGAGATGGGCCTTACCTCTTGTTCGAACACCATCATGAACATCACCTATAACTTGAGTTGTTGGATGATTCTTTCGAATTCTTCCAAGTGATTCTCATCTCTCACAACCTCGTTGAACTTCGACTCGGATCCTCGTTGGGTAAACCTTGATTTTCTGGAACTCGAGGTGGTGTTGTGGGTGATGTTTGCTCAACATTATCTTTGCATTGTGTGGTATGCATTACATTATTCCTCCGGTTCCTACCACAACTTCCTAAGTGCCTTCTTCTTGTGTACCTAAAGGACTTCCATAGTCATCAAATACCACGTTCACAGATTCTTGTATCGTTTGTAATCTTAAGTTAAACACACAATACGCTTGATTATTGAGAGAATACCCTACAAAAATACCTTTGTCACTTTTCTCATCAAATTTAGTGAGGTATTCTCTGTCATTTAGTATATAGCATACACAACCGAACACATGAAAGTATTTGAGGTTGGGTTTCTTACCTTTTAGGATTTCATAGGGAGTTTTAAAAGAACCTGGTCTGATATTGACTCGATTGTTGATATGACATGCTGTGTTCACAGCTTCTGCCCAGAAGCGTTTAGACAGATTTTTCGAGCTCATCATGACCCTTGCCATCTCCACTAACGTCCTATTCTTGCGTTCAACCACTCCGTTTTGTTGTGATGTTTTTTATGCCGAGAACTCTTGAAAAATACCCTTCTTTTCACAAAAATTTATAAAAGATGAGTTCTCAAATTCACGTCCATGGTCCGACCTGATTCTTGACACTTTCACACCAAACATGTTAAAATTCTTGTAAACATGGTTTTGAACACACCAAACGTATCAGATTTTTCACGAAGAAAGAATGCCCAAGTATACCTTGAGTAATCATCTACCATAACATAAACATATATCTTTCTTCCAATGCTTTCAACTTCTACGAGACCAACCAAATCCACGTGAATTAACTCAAAACACCTGATCGTACCAAAATGTTGTTCAGGATATTTCACGACAGTGTGGGTAGCATGGATTTGTTTCCCCTTTTGACAGTCCTCACACACAACCTTGCTTTCTTGTGTGATCTTGGGTAATCCCCTGACAGCTTCCACCTTAATTAACCTGTCAAGATTTCTGAAGTTAGTATGTCCTAGTCTTTGATGCCATAACACGCCATCATCAATCTGTGCTTTATTGTATTTAGGTTCATTTTCCATGTAACAATTATCGGTGACCTTTGGCCTTCATTATGCACATATTATGATCGTCAAATACTTACAAGAATTTTATCAAACTTAACTTGCAAATTTTCATCACATAATTGACTTATGCTAATCAAATTTGCCATTAAACCTTGAACATGAAATACATTCTTGAGGTGGGCAAACTGATACACTCAAACAACATTTACCAACGATTTTACCTTTGGAACTTCCACCAAAACTTACATTCCACCGTCATCGGTGATATTACGACAAAACGCCTTGTTGCCTGTCATGTGACGGGAACATCCACTATCAAAGTACCATGAACCTGAAACATTAGTCTTTAATGCAGTATACAAAACATTACATTTCAGTTCATCTTTTCTTGCCCAAACATACTTATACTTGACTACCTGTTGTTTCTCACTTGTTGAAGAGATTCTTTCATCATTTCTTCTTTGAAAGCAAAATGATCTAATATGACCAGGAGTTTGACAGTAATGACACACATACCTCATTTGTCTTCTCTTCTTTTTGGGCTTCATACCTTCTTTCACAAATGGTTTTCCACTTGGTGGTATAATTATATTGGGTGTTTTCTGGTGTGTTGTCTTCTCAGCTGGCATAGCAGTTTTGTCACCAGTAAAACCCAGACCAGCAGTAGCTAAACCTATAGGCATATAACTATCGTACCTATGTCCAGTTGTCATCCACCTTTTGATCGTAGCTTGCTCATTTTCAAGTTGGGTTGACACTTTGTTGAGCTCTATCTCCTTTTGAGTGACAATGCATTCAAGCTTTGCAAGAGATGCTTTAAGTCTTTTATTTTCATCCTTGTCATCTCAAGATCTTTTCCTTGTTCTTTATACTTTCGAGGAGTTCATTGTAGAGCTTTGAGAGCTCTTGAATAATAAGAGTAGTGTCATCATTGCAAGCATTATCTTCTTCTGCATCATTGATGAGACCAAAAAGGCAAAATATATTTGAATAGTAATCAAGTCCATACCAGTTTGAGATTGGATCAAACATCTCCACATCATCAAGCTCATCGTCGGACGAGGTTTTCTCATTGTTGCATACAATGTTGTGCCAACATCGGAGGAAACATCTTTTTTTTCTCCATCAGATTTTTCCATGCTTTCAAAAAATTCGGCCTCATCATCACTCCAGGAAACCCAGTAGGATTTTTCGTTTTCAGGCGTATTTGCTGCGATTTTCATAGTGATCAAATCCTTTGCACTCACGACATTGAACATTATCAATATTAGAGAGTCATGCACGGATGCTTTATTCGATGAAAACACCTTCGATGGGTCTTGGAGGTGTGTACTCATTCCCCTGGTGATTGATATTGATTCTTGGTGGATCTGTTTGTTTTCCTTAGCCCTTTCATCTTTCTCACCATGGTGTTGAACTTTCTTGTGATTAGAGCAACATCATCACCAACATCGATTTCTTGGAGCTCATCATCATCATCAACTTCCTTGATTTCCATTACCCTGCTGCTTGATGATGCTCCAGCAGTGAACGCTATCACCTTCTTTTTGCTGAACGTACCATTTTCTTCAAAATTCATCTCATGTGTTTTGAGTGTATTCATGAGATCCATGAATTCGATTGCAGCTACTGTCATCGATGTTTCGATAGCAGTGACCTTCATATCAAACCTTGTAGGCAGCGTTCGGAGAGCTTTGGACACTAACACTTTGTTGCTGATGGCGTCACTGAGATCTTGGCATTCATTTGCAATGTCCATGATCCTCTTCGTGTAACTATCGATGTCCTCGCTTTCCTCCATCTTCATGTTCTCGAACCTGGTGGTGAGTATGCGAAGTCGGGATTCTTTTATGCTCGTATTTCCTTCACAATGGCGTTGAAGGATGTCCCACGCATCTTTAGCACATGCGCTGTTCTTCACCAGCTTGAATATGTTCATATCCACCGAAGCATAGATGACATTTATGGCTCTATCGTCGAGAGTGGCTGCTTCCACTTCTCTCTTGTCTATTGGTTTGATGGTATCGGGGTAATATCACCGTGATCATCGGTGACTTTTAAACGGACCACCCATTTTCCACGCATCGCCACGCTCTTACGTCATGGACTTGATCATCGAGCAATTCTCGTGTTCCAATATGAGTAGTTCGACCCGTCCAAAAGCGGAGGTCGATCTTGGCCGATGTTGTTGGGATCCATCGAGACAAATTGCGCTAGCGTCGGGATCACACTCGGTGTATCGAGAGAGCTCGATACCAATTGAAAGCGTTGGCTCGTCGGATCTATATGATGTGCAGTGTTACCGTAAAGCATACAAGCACACCAAGTAAATTGCAGCGGAAATTAGAATGGAAGACACAAAGAGAAATTCTTCTACAGGTTGTTAAAACAACCTATAGATGCCGTATGACGAAAATCACTAAATGAGAGTATTCTACAAAAACAATATATCACATTGACAAGACCAAGATGATAATAAAAGAAACTATCACACTAAAAACTATCTCTCACTAAAATAGCGCTCAAGAACAAGTTCAAGAGCTTTACAAAAATAGCAAGTGTTACAGGCAATGTTATCGCAACACATAAAACAACACTCGCTTACAGATAACTATTTCTCCACAGCTTTTCGTGTCAGCCCTTCAAGTATTTATAGGAATAACATTTCTTGATCTCCAAGCTCATCTAGGAAGTGTCATATGACTTGGAGTGGGCTGCTACAATCATGTGGAAGTGGTTGAGGTAGTTCCATGAAAATATGAACAAACCCATTCTTTGTAACAACACCCTTCCAAGAACTATTTTCTCTTTACATTCGGTTCACTTCATTCATTCCCATGAATTTAGGAGCTTCTCTTCAGCTTCATATCACTTCATCTCCATGAACTTATCCCACTAAAATATGACCTTGCATAACTCCTTTCCAACCTACAACAAAAAACGTGAAGAAAGAACAAAACAAAACAAATAACAATTAAGAAATTTTAATATTTAATAGAGTTAAAGATAACTCTAACAATGTTTTTTTCTCGAATATGTCTTGGGGGTTGGGTTTCTTTTCTCTCACATTAGGGGCTACAGGGGTGAAATAGTAAATTAATCTATTATTTCTATTAATATTTTTAAATAAGAGGACATTGTGAGTAAATGACAATTATGTCTAGAATCACCCCATTTCCACGAAACGAAACCGTACGTCGTCGTCTTGTTTTTCTCGTGGTTTTCGAAGGTGCAATCGAAATCCCTCTTCTCCAAGCAGATCCAAATCCCATATTTTCACCTCCGAAAATCTCCTAAGATTTTGTTTCTCTTTCACTGCTGTTTACACGCGGGAGGTATAACCCTGATCTACCTGCTACTTCTTCTTCTGTCCAAATACGGAGTACTTGTTTGTGAATGTGCGATTTATTGATTTACGTTCTTACAAGATGGACTAGGTTTTTGCGAGCACGAACTGTTTGTTGTTAGATCTTTCGGCGAATGTTGTTACTGTATTTCAGTGTCTTCTAATTGCAATCGCAAATTTAGTTTAATTTCGTTTCTTATCGAGTATACTGGGTTTAATTTGCTCTTAATTATTGCATTAGCTGCTCCAGTTACTACCTACAGGAAAATAAGTTGAGAAGGCATCTGAAATTGGAAATATGTGATTCAGATTTTGTTAGTTGGTTGTGTTATTTATGTGTAAATGGTTTGATTGGGGCTAGGAAGCCAAAAAAAAGGGTTGGGTTTGAGGTCAACAGTGTTATGTGCCAGAAAAATTGTGCCTGAGATACTTATGCATTCCACCATATATTTGGCTTTTCTCGAATCGGGTTGTGCTTGGATTTTGTGCATCGTTTATAGGAAGAGAATTGTTCTTACCCACGGTTTGCTCGTGTCTATATTAAGTCATTCTATTTGATTGTTGATTATCGAATTTGAGGAAAAGGTGCTAGTTATTGAAATTAAACTGGTCTTGCTTTGCCCTATGATCCCTACATAGGCGAGACATTTTTGAGTTGCTTGCATGCATCCTTATTCCTTGTCATGTTTTCTTGAACTTTGTGATGGACTTGTAGGGTTCTGAAGTTGATTTTTCATGGAGGGGGTCAGAGGCGATGGTCCCTCAGGAGCTGCTGCAGCACTCGACCAACGGAGGCATGAGTTGTCAAAACTTTTCCAGTATTATCTAGATAAATCTACGCCGCATGCTCATTATCGTTGGATTGGGACTTTTGGTTTGGTGCTTCTTTATGCTCTGCGGGTTTATTATGTTCAAGGATTCTACATTGTCACCTATGGTTTGGGGATCTACCTTCTCAATCTGCTCATTGGGTTTTTGTCGCCTCTTGTTGACCCTGAGCTGGAACCAACTGAAGGACCTTCCCTGCCTACAAAGGGTTCTGATGAGTTCAAGCCTTTCATTCGTCGTCTCCCTGAGTTCAAATTCTGGTGATTGTGCTAGTCTTCTAATCATCCTTATTTGGGCATCATGAGATATTTTCCGTAAACTTTATGAAGCTGTGATGCCTGCTGTGTTTCTTTAGGTTTCTCATGTGATACTATAACATTGACTCTGTAAACTTCTACTTGTGTTAGATAGTCAAGCTGTCACAGATAATACCAGTTTCTTTTGTGTATTAATGCACATTGCTGAAGTCCCAAGTTCTAATGTTGATATCTATAAGTTTCTTGTTTTTGTGCTTCCAGGTATGCCATCACAAAGGCTTTCTGCGTAGCTTTTGTGATGACCTTCTTTTCCATGTTCGATGTCCCAGTATTTTGGCCTATACTGTTATGTTATTGGCTCGTCCTTCTTTTCCTAACAATGAAGCGTCAAATCATGCACATGGTCAAGTACAGATACATTCCCTTCAATTTGGGAAAACAGGTGAGCTAGTTCGTGCAAATTGTATAATGTCTTATATTTTGATCATCTGCATGTACGAGTGACGTGTTGTTGAGATGGCCCTCTCTTTTCTCGTCAGCTTACTAGTATTACAACTATTTCTTATTCTGTGACAGAAATATGGAAGGAAAAAGCCTGCTTCCAGCGCTAGCAGCCCGCGAGACTGAACTTGAGTTGGTATGTGATTTGATTTAGAATCTTAGATTCGGAGTATGTGGAAAGATGGAATTGATTGTGGATTTACTTCTGTTTAGTTTAAGCTATTTGTGCTTCATTGGAATGTTGACGCCCACTTGAAAAAAAAACGGTGTTCAAACTCCTTCAATTTCGTGATCTAATGTCGAATCGATGCCAAAATTTCAAGTCTAAGCCGTGATCGCCTCCAAGATTTTCGAAAGGTTTCGGGGAATAGAGACTCTTGGTTTCGATGCGGTTGAAAAATGAGGAATGATTCACAGTGCTACTTTATGTATGAAAAAGTTTACATTTTGTTATGATGATTTATAATGTAATGTATTTTTAAAATGGGAATGAGGGTTTATTCCTATGTTTATCGTTCACTCTTACAAAGAAGAGGATTTCATTAAAGCATGATGTTTGGGGTTCTATAACGTGTTATGCTGGTTTGGAAGAAGACATGCTTGGCATATGAATAGTCAATAGTTATTAAAGTAATTTTATCATTTATTTGGAATAATAGTAATCAAATGATCAGCTCAAAAAAAGTACAAAATAGTAGTCAAATGATTTTTTATATTAAAAATTTTAATCAATCAAATTTGTTCGACAATTGGATTCTAACCAATAAAAATATGAATCTTCATTCTACCTAAATATGACATGAGAAAAATTATTTTTATCAAAATCTTTATAAAACATTGAGACAACATAGTTAAATAATTAATATTACATTTTGGGGAGTTGTCAACTAAATAGGTGCCAAATCTAATCAACGAATTTAACAAATAAATAAATTCCTAGAATGATTAGATAACCAACTTAAAGTCAAGAAAGTGATAAATACGAATTTCTATATATTGAATATTCTATCTATATCCATGCATCATGCAATTTGGTTAATTGAAGGTAGGGATGTCAATTGGTGGGTTTTATCCGGATCAGAACCAATAAATAAGTAATGGTTCTAGTTCTGGAAGCGATCCATTAGACACTGAATCTGAATCGGACCTGGACCATCAACTATAGATCTTAAGCAGTCCGGATCTAAGCGGGTCTGGAACCAGAACCGGATCAGAACCGGACAAGAAACCGTTGCTATATAATTTAATGGGTTATGAGTGATTTCGAATCGATATGGATAAAACTAGCTCATTGACAAGCCTATTTAAACATAAGCTTGTCAATAGACGGGTTTTACTCGGACCAGAAGTAATAAATAAATATTAGTTCTGGAATGAGAACCAGATCCGGACCGGACCGGACCATCAAACTATGGATCTAAACGGTCCGAGTCTAAAGCGGGTCTGGAACCGAAATCGGAACCAGAACCGTTGTTTTAAAATTTAATGGATTTTGAGCGGTTCCAGATCAATTCGGGTAAAACTCACCTATTGACATCCCTAATTGAAGGTAAAGATTACGATCAATATAATCATAAACAATACATATTAATTATAAAAACTGCATAATGCATA
Source organism: Salvia rosmarinus (assembly GCA_036937905.1). Classification (NCBI taxonomy): domain Eukaryota; kingdom Viridiplantae; phylum Streptophyta; class Magnoliopsida; order Lamiales; family Lamiaceae; genus Salvia; species Salvia rosmarinus. The sequence continues at coordinate 83,254,389 of CM072815.1, read as the reverse complement.
ATAAACATAAAAACTTCTCCTTACTAGCTGCGGGCACAACTTCATGTCGTCTAAATCGATCTTATTTGTGCTACTAAAAAAATAGATCTTATTTACGTATCAACGGTTCATAATTCAAAGCCGTAAATAGAATAATTTATTGATATGTCATCAAGGAGTACATTAATTTATGTTTCATGTGATAAAAGCACAAGTAATATAACTTAGAGGGAATAGGAAATGACTAAAATGCCCATGTCATAATCGGGAAGTCGTCGTTTGTTTTTTCGTGTGGTTTTTGAAGTAATGGGTGCAATTGGGATCCCTCTCTCCAAACAGATCTAAATCCCAAATTTCTTCACCTCCTAAAATCTCCGTAGATTTTATTTCTCTTTCACTGCTGTTTCACTCGTGGAAGGTAACACCCTAATCTACGTTCTTCTCTTTGATCGAAATATGGAGTAGTTTTTCAAATATGTGTGATTTGTTGGTTTATGTTCTTACCTGATGGGCTAGGTTTTAGGTTTCTGGTTCGGGGGGAGCATGAATCGTCTATTGTTAGATCTGTCGGAAAATATTGTTTCTTTTCTTTGTGTTGTTTCTAATTTTAGTCGTAAATTGTGCTAAATTTTGTTTCTTATCAAGCATACCGGGTTTAATTTGCTTTTAGTTAATGGAAATAAGTTAAAGAGCAACTGAAATAGTAAATATGTGATTCAGATTGTGTTAGTTGAATGTGGCTAAGAAACAAAAAGATTAAATTTGAGGTCAGCAGTATTCGATCCGGAAAAGTTTGTCACTGAGATATTCGTGCATTCCACCATACATTTGGCTTCTCGAATGTGGTTGTGCTTGTGTATCGTTAACAGGAAGAATTGTTTGTTATCCCGGTTAATTTTGCTTATGTTAAGCTTTTCTATTTGATTATTGATTCTTCTTGAATTGGGGAAAAGGTGCTAGTCAAAGCTAATCTACTAGTCTTGCTTTGCCTGATAATCCCTGTATTAACGAGATGTGTTGAACTTTCACGTATTAGTTCCTTGTCTTGTTTTATCTGGTTCTCCTTATTGACCATGTTATGAACTTGTAGGGTTTGAAAGTTCATTTTTCATGGAGGGCGTCGGAGGTGATGGTCCCTCAGCAGCAGCTGCAGCACTCGACCAACGGAGGCATGAGCTGTCAAAACTTTTTCAGCATTATCTAGATAAATCTACTCCACATTCTCTTTATCGGTGGGTTGGGACTTTTGGTTTGGTGCTTCTTTATGCTCTGCGGGTTTATTATGTTCAAGGATTCTACATTGTCACCTATGGTTTGGGGATCTACCTTCTCAATTTGCTCATCGGGTTTTGTCACCTCTTGTTGACCCGGAGGTGGAACCTACTGAAGGACCTTCCCTGCCCACAAAGGGGTCTGATGAGTTCAAGCCTTTCATTCGTCGTCTCCCTGAGTTCAAATTCTGGTGATTGTTCTAATCTTTTAATTGTCCTTATTTGGACATCTCGAGATATTTTTCTTTAACTTTCTGAAGCTCCTATGCCTGCTGCTTTTTTGGCATGTTGCTTAATGTTGTTATATAAGTTGGTTGATAGAATCCTCTACAGTGATCAATAGTAACACAGTCTGTTAATAAATATCCTCTAACCCCATGAGTTATTAGATGCAAATCTTTGTACACAAAAATAAAAGCATGCAAAAGGATGCTGAAACTGTTCTGGGCAGTTTCTGGAATGCAGTAAAATGTTCTTTGTGACTATAGAAGAATGAATTGCTTTGATTTGGGATTGGGCATTGGAAAGTTCTATCAGCTACTGATATCAACTTAACTCTAATTAGTAGAGAATACCATTGTTATTGCCTTTATATTCTCAACACGACTTTTATTTTAGGTTGCTTTTTTCTTTTCGGGACGTTTTTACTTTGAGTTGGTATGAGGGGTCTTAGTATATTTGAAGGGAGGGCATTTGTGCATCCGTTTTACGCATGTTTTTGCAAGTAGACATTTTGAATATACATGTCTTGTTGCTTAGACATCTTGTATGCCATTTCCTGATGTTTCTTTAGGCTGTTCTTGTTGTACTACAATATTGACACTGTAAATTTATACTTGTGTTAGATAGTCAAGCTGACACAAATGTTATTAATTTCTTGTGTATATCACATAAATCGAGTCCAAGTTAAGATGTTGATGTTGATAAGTTTTTGGTTTCTATTGTTCCAGGTATGCTATCACAAAGGCTTTCTGTGTAGCTTTCCTGATGACCTTCTTTTCCATGTTCGATGTCCCAGTATTTTGGCCTATCCTATTATGTTATTGGATTGTTCTTCTTTTCCTAACAATGAAGCGTCAAATCATGCACATGGTCAAGTACAGATACATTCCGTTTAATTTGGGAAAACAGGTGAGCTGCTTGCTCAAGCAAATTGTTTAATGTCTCGTATATTGTTACTGCAGTTTTAGGAAATCCTTGAGGTGTTGTTGAGACCACACTCTTCTTTTTTCTTGTCAGTATTTGCTTATACAATGGCTCTTATTTTGTAACAGAAATATGGAAGGAAAAAGCCTGCTTCCAGCGCCAGCAGTCCCAGAGACTGAACTCGAGTTGGTTTGTGATTTGAATAGGATCTGAGATTTGGAGGAAGTGGAAAGATGGAATTGATTATGACGATATACTTCTATTTGTTTCCTCGATTTGTACTTAAAAAATACGGATAGTTCAGTTGCTTGCTGTTATTTGATCGTGGCAGCAAACTGTTGATGATGCTTGGAGAAGTAAAAGCTTCATTTTGTTTGACATACCACAGGAAAATTAGTAGATGTTAATGGATGTGTAGCTTTGATCGTCTCATTATTATTAGGGGATCCAACGCAATATGCCTACTACAATAGAATAGAATTTATTGATAATGCATGTAATACATTTTACTAAACCGTTTATATATTTAGTTTCAACATTTTGCAGAGCCATAATTGTGGATTATATCAGAGATATAATCTCAATATTTGCACAATCGCACTTGGAAGATTGATTTTTCCAATGAAAAACCTTGTTACTACGTGGAAATAGTTCCTTTGAGATGAATATGAGAACGTCTTCAAATCAAATCCATTTGGATATGAAACGTGTATTAATTTGGTGGTGGTTGTTATGCAGAAATGTAATGTGAATGGAATTATGATGGTTGGTAAGATTTTATGGGAATGACAATTATTACCATTTCTCAAGGAATGTTTATTTTAATGAACATGAGATTAACTATTTCATTATTTTTCTATGATATTATCGATTTATATGAATATGAGATTAGTCAAATTTAATTTTTTTCTTTATCTAACAATTTTTTTTCTTATAATAATAATAATAATAATACTCTTTCCGTCTCATTTAAGACGGTTCATTTCTTTTCGGCACGGTTATTTAGGAGAATAGTATAAAGTGATTAAAGTTATAAAAAGTAAGTAGATCCCACAACTTTTGAAGAAATACTTATTTACTAAGCAGGAAACATGTCATCTTGAGTGGGACAGCCAAAAAGGAATACAGGTCATCGGTGGGACGGAGGGTGTAGTATTTATGATAATAAATTATTAATAACTAATAACAACAAATAATTACAATAAACTAAGATTAATAATAATAATAATAATAATAATAATAATATAACTTTGTATATGAAACGTGTACTTGAACTATCAACTTTTACGTTTGTTACACGTATTGATATTAAGTTATTGTAAACATATTTGTCTCATCTCATGAACTGTAGCACACTTAACAGCTAGATATAGCTCCGAATTCGAACGACGGCTCAGTCTCAAAGTTGCCTAGTCATACATCGAGAAGGGATGGGGCTTCTGCAAAACACATAATTCACAATTAAGCAAAACCACTACAGGAAGAAAAAAAAAATGATCGACGGAAAATACTTCGGCAATTATAAAGAAGCCGTTGGTAGTCATATTTAAGATGGATTACCGACAGACTGAAACAAGAAAACAGAAACAAGATGGTGATTTAAATGGAGCCAAGTTCTTGCAACTTGCTCCGCCAAACAACGCATCTCTAGAGACGATGAATTTTCCGATGTTCCAGTTCCGCAGATGATCAGAATCTTACTCTTTACGAACATTTGAGGGATTCGCCGCCGACCGACAGTGGAGAAGAATTTTTGTTTGGTTCTGTGTGATAAGGCAAATTCATTTTTTCTGTATCCTCATAATTATTGAAATAAAATATACTCCCTCCGTCCCGCTTAAAATGTCTCATTTCTTTTGGGCACGATTATTTAGGAGAAAGATATAAAATAGTTAAAGTGTTAAAAAGTGGATAGGATCCACACTTTTTGAAGGGATAATTATTTCCTAAAATGGAATGAGACATTTGTAATGGGACAATCCAAAAAGGAAAGTGAGACATTTTAAATGAGACAGATGGAGTAATAATTATGAGTTGCGCTTACATCTGCATGGCTAAGAATCTCTCTAAAGATGCAATCTTAAAAAATATTATTTTCTGTTAAAAGAATCTTTTTAAGATTTTAATAGTATGCGTTGGCATTTATATTTCATCTCTACATGGGTTATTTTGAGTATATTTTCAATATTACACATAGATTTTGACATTTTGGAAGTGGAGAAAATTCATATGAACAATTTTTGGGATATATATGACTACTTTGACAACTAATAATTGTGTATGTGAAATAAGTTGATGGTGTGTTTAGATTATGGGATTTGAAGATGGAATTAGGATCTGGAGTTTTGAGAATAGAAGGGTGGGGTTATTTTGGATATTTTGGGTTGTAAAGATGCATGTTGAAAATTTAAAAACTTCAAGGAATCTATTTTGTATCAAAACATTAATCTCTAATTTGAAATCAATTTCAAACTGATTTAATGATTTTAACGGTGATTTTGTAATTTATTCAAAAATTACTGGCATATTATATAATATTAAATCTTATTTTTTCTTTTTATTCTAATCGCTAATCATTAATAATAATTTTAGTATCATATTCAATTTTAATTAAGAAATTAAAATTTTATTATTTCATTGAGTTATAAATTTTATGAAATCAAATAAATCCAAAATTTATGAAAATAGATAGTATATTAAAAATATTTGTAAATACATAATAATATTGTGTATGTTATAGTGGAATCAGGAAGGCCATAAAAAGCTATTCAACATATTAATTAATTTAATAATATAAATGAATAACATTTTCACATATGCACTTATATATAAAAATAAAAATGTACACAAGTGTATATTTATTAGAATATAATCATTGTTTTATATACAAGCATTTATCATTGTCATAAATGTTGTAACTTGTACACATAACATCTATATCTACATATTAATTATATATTAAATAAAGAGTAAAACAAAAATATATTATGTGGACATATATAAAAAGTAAAGATGTGCTAGGAAGATGATCGTGGATGAAAAAAAACATACCTCCAGATAAAATATGATTATATATATACAAATATATATATATAGAGAGAGAGAGAGTGATGTTCAAATAAGAACCAATTTTAACGTGAGAACTAAGAACTACGAAAATTCTTTACGTATAAAATAAATTTGCTATGAAAGTTAATGAATCCGCTGTGAAAGTTACTGAATCCAAAAATTCGGAATTTTCACCCAGGGTTCGGATCCCATGAGATGCAAAATTTCATTTTTGGATTGATAATTTTTCAATGATTCATCAAGTTTCACAAAAAAATCATCATTTTTGGTTCTCACGATAAAAATGGTTTTTTACGTTAACACTCCCCTATATATATATATAGAGAGAGAGAAAGTTTGGTTCAAATGAGAACCATTTTTATCCTAAAAACTAAGAACCAAATGAATTCGTCATGAAAGTTGATGAATCCATTGAGAAAGTTACTGAATTCAAAAATTCGGAAATTTTCACCCGGGTTCGAATCTCATGAGGACGAAAATTCTATTTTTGGATTGATAACTTTCACAATGGATTCATCAAATTTCACCGTGAATTCATCATTTTTGGTTCTCACGTCTCATAATAAAATGGTTCTCACTTTAACCCTCCCCTATATATATATATATATATATAAATCACACATTTATATAGAAATTAGAATCTTACAACAAATTCTAAGTTGCTATTTGTTTATGCAGTAGAAATGTATTTATGAATTTTATTTTGAGTTGATTCTCGATTGAAAAGATAATGACTTAGAATTCTACAATTTTTTATATACACATTTAAATATTGTGGTTACGTAGTTTTAGTTTTAAATAATGATTGTTCTAATAATTGAAAACAAAATCAACTAATTATACTTAATATCCATATATGTATGTGTAAAAGTGGACCAATTATGTAATTACAATATTGTATAAACTATTTTGAAAACTGACTCACTCATGAAAACGACAATGCATGATTTAACTATCAAACCAATTAGTTGTTTTCAAAATTTTAAATTTTGTCTGCTTACAACTCAATTTCATTGAGCCTCCCAAAAAATTTATAAAGATATCAGATACTCGAAATGCAATTCAATTTCCAAAATTTAAAACAATATATTGTCAAATGAACAATAAAAAAAATCATTTAAAAAATAACTAGTAATAATTTTGCTACTAATTGACATATTGACTTAGGAATTAAAAAATTTATTTTGAATTGCAACATCAAAAAATTCTAATAGAAATGACCTCACAAATTATGTGAAAATAATTACTAAGAAAAATTATCTTAAGAGAATTCTTAAAAATTGTCCTAAAAAATATATAGTATTGATGATTCATGACCTCATAGTTTGTAAAACACGAATCCAAACCCTTGATGTTTAATATATACAATTATGACCAATTCACTTTTCTATTATTTTAGACATATAGATACGATTGATGGTTAATAATATTATTTACTTTTAACTTGTAACTGACTTTCCTCTTAAATTAAGGGTAAAAATTATAGTGTTTTAAAACATAAAATACACAGATATGCATAAAATGTGATTATAAATAAGTATAATGATCTATAATGGATTCTTTCTTTAAATTAAGGGATGATGAGATTTTTAATTAAATTAATATAACTTCAAGAACCTAAGATATATTATGTAATTATTTCAGCAAAATAGTATATTTTGAGTATTTAGAATTAATTACATTTTTAATGGAAGATGGAGAAATTGTTACAAGATACTACATATAGATGTGGGAAGTTTAGGTGGGAAAATATTTTTGAAAATGATTGAACTTTAATCAATTTATAATAGGATTAGTGAAATTTAGTGCCACCTCATCCTCATATCTTATGTGGCACCATTAAATCCCTTCATTCTTATTTATCTAATTTTTCTATTCAATGTCTTTTAAATTCTAATTCTAATCATATTAAAATATCTAATCTCACATTGATTTTAATCATACTCCACCAATTGAACAACTTATATATATACGCTTAGAATCAATGTATATTTTTTCATCCTACAATTATTTTACTCTATTAATTTAATTTGGCTAATTAATTAGTTAGATGACCAAATAAATAGTTAATTTTTAAAATTTTAAACTATCCATTTAATGCCACCTTATGGATGATGCTATAATTAGTTTAAGATATTTTTCATTGATCCATAGAGCAAAACTAACAAGAAATTGAATTTGTTATTTTTGTCTAATATTATAAGTTATACGAATATTTTAAGAGGGTACTTTTTGATTGAATTTATCTATTTACAAAAATTTAAAATCAATATATATTTTCTCATCCCATAATTATTTTATACCCTAATTTAATTTGACCAATTAATTAATTAATTGACCAAAAAAATACTTATATTTTTTATTGAAAAATTGATTTTGAAAGTTTAATTTGCTTAAGGTTACTTTAGTCAATAATATTTAAGTTTTGTCAAATAATGTGAGTCCATAAAAATTAGAGCAATAAATTAGCAAATTGTCATTTCTAATCAGACTCGTACCTATATAAATAGCTGTGTGTATTTTTTCATCACAAAGTGTGACAATTATTTTGCACTATCAATTTAATTTGGTCAATTAATTAGTTGGCCAAATAAATAGTTATATCTCTTAATTGAGAAATTTAATTTAGTTTTTCTAATATTATTTTTAATTTTTTCATAAGACTTCACCAATTCAAAATAGAAATAAAATTACATATATTTTAAAAAAAATTAAACAAATTTCGAATCTATCATCAATTTCTTATAAATTTCATAAAATTAAATAGATTCGGGTAATTAATCAAATGTGAGACGGATGTTGTTATGTATATGCTATATATGTTCTTTATTTTTAATTTTTTGTTATTTATATTAATTAATGTTTATTCTGTAATGTTCGAGTCATTATTGAGACAAATAAACAATTTCTGTAACAACTTATATTTATAAATTTAAATAAATTTCGGTAGTTAGCACGTATTTTTGAGACAAGAATGAGTAATAAAATCATTTTTCAATCAGATTTTGGATATGTACGTGCATATAAATTCCAATCACCGTAATAACTTATATTTATAAATTTACAAATTTGGGTAACTAATCGGATTTAAGACGAACGCGTGTATATGCATTGTACACAAATACAAACATTTATCAGCATGCTTATGAGTGTTTAAAGTGATTGCGATCATTAATCTTCAAGCCTATTTTTAATTTCATCATATTTTAAATGTTTAGTTATTTTCTCCAGTTTTAATATTTTCACAATTAGTGGTGCTCGATTTTTTTCAATACTATGTATTATTAATATTTACTTTATAATATTTGAATATTATTGTACGGGTTTTGATAATTAATTAACATATATTTTATCGTAAATATTTTATTTCTTATAACTATAGATACAAAGTAATATAATTTTTCGTCGACTTTCGCCAGATTACACTAGTATATATATATATATATATATATATATATATATATATATATATATATTGGAATGTGTTGAGAGATTTTGAGGTGTTCAATAACAAACTGACGAACTTTAAAACATACGAGAATTCCTCTAGTAGTATTCAAATTTTATTTTCAACAGAAAAGTATATCATATTATGTATATGAACAGTTCAAAATATTTTATTGGATCAACAGTGACTATGGTGAATATTTGATGAATTTGAGAAGTATATATTTAAGTATAGTACAAAATTTAGTAAAATATTTCTTCTTTGCCAGCCATCTCACGTATATGAATGAAGTTATGAACTAGCCGCATCACAACTCAAATAGTCGTCAATTTAGACCACAGTAGCATATTTTTCTTCTGTTTCATCTAATTGGCCTGCAATAAAATTCTATGATCCAAAAACTCATTTTCCACCAAAATTCTGATTCAATTACAGCAAACCAAAAGCACATGAAATAAGACGAAGAGACACATTTCCTCAGATCAAAGTCGGTGAAAACACAACCTTATAAGTTACAACAGCTTGTCTAAATACTGGCTTACAGTGGTGTATTTGATGTGCGGATACAACCGACTTCCCTCCACACCGTTTGATGATTCTATGTCATAGTAAGTCTGATCTCCCTTCACAAACACCGAGTATATGAAGACCATTTGCATATTCTCTGGATATGGAGTTTCTGCAATGCAATGCTGGATAGTTACATAATCTTGAATCATGTTATGATATAGGTGGATATAGATTTTTTTTACACGTGTCACACTTAGAAGTTAGACTCCGTCGTCTAAACAAGTCGAGCAAACTATGCAAGTAAACTACCCTCACTGAAGTAGAGACGCACAATCAGAAAAGAACTCAAAATGATACCTTGAATTCTTTCAAGAAGCTCTTCTTCTGAGACATAATTTCTCTCAAGACTTTTCCCGATTTTTCCCTCCCAAATATTGACCAGTTCATTCATGGAGACTGTATTCCCAGATGGTCTCATATACAGGGTTTTATTCAGTGTGCGTGGATCATCCATGGTGCTTATTGTGAAAGCAGCAACATCGCTTTCCTTCATAAAGATGCCTGCAAGAGACATAGAAATCACAACATTCAAACTCATTATCAAGTACTATGCAAAAAGAATGAATGAATCTATACATTTGTAACCTAGTTCGTGCAAGTTGAGACAATGATAAATACGAGACCTCTAACATTTCCATCTCCGAAGATAGTGACTTTGTCTCGCGGTGGGGCTTGAAGACCGGGCTGAACGAGGGATGGAAGCAAGTAGCTCGTATACAAGTTGCAACATATATAAGTGTAAGGAATCCCTTGAGATTCAACGAGACGCCTGATCTCAGATTTCCTCGAATAGAAATTATGATCCAAATGGGAAACTCTAGTTCTGTCAGGATCTGATCCAAATTCTGATGGAATAAACCTCTGCAAAATCCTAATTAACCAAATTCAGTGCCATAAATCTAAGTCAGCCTACATGATTGTCAAATTCCTAACTCCTACTGCAGGAACTTTGCAAGAACACATAACACTGAACAATTATTCTAAGCTGCAACCACAAATTTGCTAATACCAATCAATCAAAGAAGAAAAACTCTATCATTTCCTTTCCTCACTGATAATACACTAACGAATTCAAACTACATTGTAATTAACCATATCATGGAGAGAACAAATCATAATTTTATTAAATAGTTCATACTTTTGAATGTTTGTGCACTCATAAAACTTCACAAAAGGGAAATAAAATCGGAAGCAGCAGAAAGGAAATACTTGACCTTGATGCAACCGGCGCGTTTGATGGCCGAAATCAGGGCTTCTGATCATGAACTTGCTTGATGCAACGGCGCAGATGACGACGTCAACTTGCTTTAGGGCTTCAACTAAGCTCTCTTCATCGTGCAACGAGCCCTAAGAAGTCACGAACAGAGAATTGAGAAATCACAAGCCACAATAACAGCAATCAAGGCGGGGAGGTGTAATCGCACTTGCTTTAACAATTTCGAGGCCTGAATCGAGAGTGAATGAATTTTCTGGAGTTTGTTCGGATCGAAAAATGCGGAATCTCGGACGAGTCCTACTGTTGGATGCGATGCGTTTAAGCTGGCCTTCGCGAGCTCGAATCCGAGGTTGCCAGTCACTCCGATTATTAGTAGTTTGCTCTTGCTTTCCGCCATTGTGTTTGCGGCTGCGGCGGAAGGAGAGTAAATAGCCGCCTGTACACCACGGCGTGTGGTTGTGTTGTATCGTCTTCCAACAGATTACATTAGGATAAAAATACGATAATTTGTCTCCAAGATGACCGATGGTTAAGGTGGGTTCGTGTGGTAGAGATCGCGAGTTGAACCCCATCAAATATCTCTATGAGTTTGAGTCACACCTTGGTTTTTAAGTGTGGTTTACACACATCAGTATGATTCTGATATTGACAAGGCAAGTGGGGTTTACTGGGTCTTGCACCTAAAGAATGTATTGCGGGTTTCATGATATCAAAATAAAAAATAAAAATACGATAATTTGAGGCAACCTTTTGGAAATTACATATACAAATTTGGCATACAACGAGGTAAACGAGACATACAACTATAACTGAAACTACAGCTAGATGCATGTGATTTTGTGTGTGGTCTTACAAAATAAATTATAATACTCATTCCGTCCACCATTTTTCTTTACACTTTTCAACTTGCGGGTTTTAATAATTTGTATTGACTTTGAGTAGAGATATGTAGTTAGTGGAATTTGGGTCCCACTTTTATTTTGTTTGTTATTGATTTAGTGTAGAAAGTGGAATTTGGGTCCCACTTTACTTCCTAAAATGGCAAAATTGAAATGTAAAGAAAGGTTGTGAATGATAAAATCAAGAAATGTAAAGAAAATTAGTAGACGGAGGAGTATAATAATCATAATTGAGGCGATTTAAAAGAAATTACATACATTAAATTTAAATACAATTGGAATTGAACGAGGAAGAGAAGTGTTTTAGATTTAAACGCAAAATTGGTCAAATATGATAATCAATATGGAACATAAAGTTAAATACTACGAAGTCTCCATTGTAAATTCATCATGTTATACTTTGATGATAAGTAGTTTGAGTACATAAGTTGAACAAATCCAATCACAATAGTCAAAAGTCATTATTCTTCTTTAAATTACACAGAAAACAAATGTCGCAAGGTGTTGTTAGTTGGCATCCTCATTTGTTCCTTAGTATATAAATCTTTGATCCTTAATTTCATCAAATTATTGCAAGAAAACAACTAAATTCAACAACTCTTAATTTTCTTTCAAATAGAGATGATTAATTTTCTGAATCAACAACGTGGGAGATCCTTGGGTGGCGGCAGAACTGCATGATCTTGATGAGGCCCATCCTCCACCACGAACGCCGTTTTCTATCCCCACCCCGTATGAAGCTCCAAATGACAATGTATAAACCACACTCCTAAAAAAACAAAAAGCTCTATCATAAATAAGCCTATATATATATATATATATATATATAGGGAGAGATCATATGAGAATAGATAATTATGTGAGAAATAAGAATGAAATCTAGCCTTTTATTTAATGAAATCGACGTGCAAGATTAGATAACACGTATGATACATTTTTCACATCGTGTGCAATGTATTAAACTGAATTCGAGTTTTAAGAGGGTAACTTTGTAATTAAAGATTATTTTAAAAAGGTAGTTGCTATAATTATGGGATTATGTAGTTAATGAGCATATTTTTTTTTTTGTTAACTTTTGCAAGAAAAAAATCACTGTTCGTCGTCCATTTTCTCGTTTGAAATTAAGATCACAAATCAATTACGAAGATAATGGAGAGTTTAGGTATGAGATTTATATTTTTGTTATTTTGTTAATGATAATCGTATGAACATCGGGCTTTATTACGTATCATATGTTACAAAGTTTCTTTGCACATTATACATTGTAGAGTGTCACACTATATTTGTGTTCATGGTATTTCTTATGGGATTAGGTAATCGATGAGTAGATTTTTTTTGTTTACATTCGCAAGAAAAAGATTCTTGTTATTCGTCTATTTTCTCGTTTGCAATTAATATCACAAATCAATTACCAAGATAATGGATGGTTTAGGTATGAGATTGATTTGTTTTTGTTATTTTGTTAATGATTATCGCATGAACAGTGGGCTTTTTTACGTATCATATATTACCAAGTTTGCTGCACATTCTATAATATAGAGTTGCACAATATATTTGTGTTTAAAGATTATTTTAATATGGCGGTTGCTATAATTATGGGATTAGGTAGTTAATGATTATATTATTTTTTTTAACTTTCAAGAAAATAGATTACTTTTGTCGTCCATTTTATCGTTTGAAATTAAGATCACAAATCAATTACGAAGATAATGGAGGGTTTAGGTATGAGATTGATGTTTTGTTATTTTGTTAATGATAATCTTATGAACATCGGTCTTTATTACGTATCATATGTTACAAAGTTTCTTGCACATTCTACATTGTAGAGTGTCACACTATATTTGTGTTCATGGTATTTCTTATGGGATTAGGTAATCGATGAGTAGTTTTTTTTGTTTACTTTGCAATAAAAAGATTCTTGTTAGTCTTCTATTTTCCGTTTGTAACTAATATCACAAATCAATTACGAAGATAATGGATTGTTTAGGTATGAGATTGATTTTTTGTTATTTTGTTAATGATTATCGCATGAACAGTGGGCTTTATTACGTATCATATATTACCAAGTTTGCTGCACATTATATTATATAGAGTTGCACACTATATTTGTGTTCATGGTATTTCTTATTAAATTGTTTTAAATTGAAATAATGTTTATATTATTTCAGATGCCACAGATTCGCAACCGAATATTGATGAAGTTCATATGACAAATGAATTTAATGGTATGTTTATGTTTATGAGAATCATGATTTTAATTTTGTTTAATTGTTATTGCATAAACATAGACATTTACTATGTTGCATATATTACACGAATTGTATCTCATTGTATAATATAATGTTGCACATTATATGTGTTCATATAATTTGTATTTACTCGATTGTAAATGAGAAAGGTTTATATTATTTCAGATGGCACACATTATCAACCCCATATTGATGAAGTTCATATGTCAAATCAGTTTAATGGTATGTTTATGAGATGGATTTTCGTTTTTATTTTGTTTAATGGCTATTGCACAAACATAGAAATATATTATGTATCACATGGTAAACAAATTTGTAGCTCCTGTTATAATGTAATGTTGCACATTAGAGTCTCATTAAAGTTATTTCAGATTAATTTGTTTTAATTGATTCATTTTATTATTTTTGAAAGATGTCTCGATTCTCAACCGCATATGGACGAAGTTCATATGACAAATGAGTTCAATGGTATGTTTATGTTTTTGTTTATAGATGTATATTTTACATCGTTTTACATTTTCATTAATTACGTGATATTTTAGTATGTTTTCTTTATCTTTCTATATAATGTTTAATTACTTTTAATCTTAATGATATATGAAACAATGATATTAAATCGATATTCAAAGCGGTGATATTTACTCGATCTTTGAAATAGTGATGTTTGTATGTATGATATGTCCAATACATACCCGTAATATAAGATTTATATGAAATTGTTTTGCAACAATTGTACCATAATATGATATGAAAATAATTAAATATGATATTAAATTTTATTAAGTTATATATATATGTGATATGATATATTAATATATTTATATGATACTAATATAACACAAGATGATATACAAATTTTATAAGACGATAATATATAAGTAGTATGTGAATAAATTTATATATTATATATGCTAAGTCAAACAAGATTAAAAAAACGTAATTATTATGTTTTTAATAATTAAAACATTTTGGACCACTAACAACAATCCATAATTATTACTTTGTTTGATTCTTAAATAAGATATATTTTGTTTTAAAATATTTAACCAAGAAACATATGCTACATGTACAACATAATATGATATAATAAAAAAAAAATATGATACGAAAATAAGAATAATGTTTTAAAAATGCGAATGTTATATAAAGATATGCTTATGCGTTTCATTATATTGCATAGTTACGTATAATTGTAGCTTTTTTTAGAGTGTCATTGCACAAGAGAGCAATATTGATTCTGAGGGTTATATTTTATGTGATGTAGTTATAAAGATTGCAAAATGAGTCATATTGTTATCATTAATGTTATTTATTGTTATCATTTATTTTTGATCGAGTTGGGTTATAATCGCAGATATATTGATGAACTTCATATTCCATATGTCCTAATGGTATGAAACCGTATATTGGAAAGACTTTTAGAACGTTGAAGAATGGAGAACAATTTTATCGGAATATTACGCCGAATGTGGGTTTGATGTTCGTTTGTCAGCGGTGAGTCAAAGCACAGATGATACGATTGTTTGGCGTTATATTGTTTATAACAAAGCGGTCTTAAATCAATTGATTTAAGTCTTGCAAGCAAAACACAAACTAGTTGTAAAAAACGCATGCGGATGTCTACCAGATCAGGATGTATGGCGCGTGTTGTATTTCGTTTGGAGGCTGGTGTTGGTTATGTTGTATCGAATTTCATTGAAGGTCACAATCATGATATGGTGTCAAAATCATTCAAGCATCTTATGAAGTGTAACAAAAAGATTAGCCCTGCACATGAAATGATTATTGCTAAATGCAGGAGGGCTAACATAGGGCCTATGAGATCATTCAGACTCTTTAAGGAACTTGTTGGAAGTTTTGAGGATGTTGGTTGTACCAACGTTGAGTTTAAATTATGCACGTGATATGAGGCGTTTGCTAATGGAGTAGATTGTGAAATTTTATTACGAAGTTGGAACATAAACGTGAGTTTTGTAATGGTTTTACGTTTGAGTCTGCCTGTGGATGAGATGAAGCAAGTTAAGAGTTTTTTTTGGGCAGACGCACTATCCATCGAGAACTATCATATATTTGGTGAAGCGGTATCATTTGACGCCACATATTCCACTAATAGGTCAGTATAATATATAACATAATTACATTTTTTTTATTGTATAGTAAATATATATATGTTATAGGATTATTGAATTTTGTAGTATATCTATACTTATATTATCTACGTCACTTACCATTGTTATATTGGTTTTTTAGAACTGATATTTTATATGTTCATATATCGTATAAGATGATTTTGCGCCATTCACGAGCGAGATAATCATGGTAAGTGTGTTACGTTTGGTCTTGGGTTGCTAACGAGAGGACTTTGAATCTTATTCGTGGTTGCTTAACAAATTTGTTCAATGTATGGAAATTCATCCTAAGATGTTAATAACCGACGAGGATCCGGCGTTGAAGAAGGCGGTTGCGTAAGTTTTACCGAGTACACGTATAGATTTTGTATGTGGCATATAATCTTGAAAGTTGCGAGAAGATACCTCAACATTAAATGATGATTCGAATTCAAACAAAAGTTTAACGACATTGTTTGGTCGAGATTCACGAGCCGATGAGTTTGAGGCAAAATGGATGAAATGGTGAAGAGTACAATTATCGAGTAACAAATGGTTTGGTAAGATTTTTCTATGCGTTCATCTTGGATACCGGCATATTTTAGAGATCATGCCATGAGTGGTTTGTTTAAGACAACTTCACTTTCTCGAGAGCGAAAACAACTTCTTCGACGATGATCTTAATCCGAGATCGATTTGGCGGAGTTTTATATGCACTATGAGAGTGTTATCGATGCGTAATAAACACACATGACAAATTAAGTTTCAAAGATGAGGCAGTATACGATGTTAAAACTCACTTTCCTATTGAGCGTCATGCGATCTGCTTATATCTGAATAGTATATTCGTTAAGGTCTGTTGAGATTGAAAGTGCTTTAAATGAGTGTCGTATATTGTCTATTATTGATCAACCTGATTTGGTGTGTTATGTGGTCGTTGACATTGATGGTTGCAAGTTTGAAGTTGCTCGTATTGGCTCTGATGATTCATTTTCATGTTCATGCAAGTATTTTATAAAGAAAGGATTATTGTGTAAGCATATATTTGTCATGATGATGAACTTGAACATGAGAACAATTCCGGAGAAGTACATATGTCGTCGGTGGACCAAGTTTGCATGTTATAATGCCAACAGAGAACGCAAGAACAATCATTCTTTCAATGGTAATGGAATAAACGATTTATTCTCAGAGGCATGTAAATGCATTGGGTTAGTAGATGGTGATCCTGTCGCATGACACTGGCGCCGGAAATTCGAAGAAGCTAGCTCTAAATTTGCAGTACCTGATGATGAAAGTGTTGTTGACAAAGGCAAAGATGGTATGTTTGAGAAGTATTACGGGTCAGGTAAACCGTTGGCAGTAAGACTACAGCCACCGCCTGTTGTTAGTACCAAAGGAAGTGCAAACCGGAAAAAATCCAATAGGGAGAAAGCCATAGCAGCTGCTTTGAAGCCGAAGAGACTTTGTCGTAAATGTAATACATTGACGAATCATGATTCCAGGAATTGTCCTGAGAATAACAAGTCTTAGATTGTATAATCATTTATTTATAATTTTTACTACTATTATGATATATTATTATTTGATACTTTATGGTATTAATTTGTCTTGATTATTTTTGCTATTCTATAAAATTACATTTGTTAATTTTTTGTTGATTTTTAGTCGTTATTTTCAAAAACTTTATTTGATACAAAAGATGATGCGATATATAATTTATGCTATATATATATCATTATGATAGGTATGTTATATAATGTGATATGAAAACGGACATTGTGATACGCATACTAGGTATATAAATTAGATAATATTATATATATGTATATAATATGCAATGTATGATATATAATATGTCAGTATATTTTAGATGTTATGATACATATTTTAATGATATGATACATATTTTGATAATGTTGCATTGTCTATTAATATACATATATTCTAATGGTTATGATGTTGTCTTGAGGTTTTAATATAATACATATATATACTAATACAATGCTTTTGATGTTGTCTTGATTTTTAAATGTATATCTCCTCATGTTTTGTGTGTAAAATATTGATATTGAATGAACTACATTATTAAATATAGTATTATATGAATTCATAAATATATATACTGACTTAAAAATTGTTGCCAAGTATAAAGGTATAATATGCAACATGTTTTAGTGTCTATGAAATAAACAATAATGAAAATGATACAAACATATTAATAAGAATAAAAGAATAATGTTGTCGAATATTACCAAGTATATCATAAATTTTTATGGTTTTGATGTTGTCTTGATATTTTTATGTATATCTCCCTTATACTTGGTAATATTCGACATTATTATATGTTATGTGATAAACGTTTTTACTGTCTATGCAATTTAAATTATAAAACGAATTTAAACATGATTATAAATCGAATTTAAACTATATGTTATGTGATACCACCAATATGTTATGTGATACACGTTTCTACTGTATGTGCAATTAAATAACAACAATATGATATACATCTATTGAGTAATGTAAAAGAATAATTTGCAAAATGCTTTATTAGAACATATAAATAATTTGCATATGCTATAGGTATAATATCGTATATTATATATTATTGTAAAATAAATTGAGTAGAAACATTAATTATCTATTTCAAAATAACAATACCTAGTACAAGTCGATAAAATTGTTTCAATGTCAATAAATAAAAAAACAAGAAGTCTAAATAATCAAAACAATCAAGCATGATAATATTTTTGAAATATCAATAAAGAACAAACAATTAACCAAACAACATTGTTTCTACTTTTATATCATTCACGAAGTCACGCCACGGTAAAACTTTTCTCGCACTGACCATTATTGTATCCTTCACTATATTTTATCCCAACAAATCATTTCGAACGATGATCGAACTCGCATGGTTAGCAAATTGTTTGGAAGGACTTGATGTAATTCAGTCACCCATTTTCTAGAAACATCTCCATGAATGTCTCAAGATGCGCATCAAATATATTCCACTATCATTGAATTAATCTTGCTTCCCATCTTATTGTTGGAATTTCAAACTTACCACTTTCAACAAGTTTAGCTTTTGAGTGTTGCTCTGAAACTCAAGTATTCGATAATATTGAGCGCTACAAAATTAAAAAGTATTGTTAGTATTTAAACACATCAGTTTTACATTAATTTAAAGAATAAATATAAAAACAATTAATACACAACATACCAAATTTGTAAGTAAGTCTTCATATTTTTCTGTTTGACATTCAATTGCAGCATCATTCATACTATCAATTACAAATTTTTCCCATACTTCACATCAATGCATATTGCAAAATATTTCTTGCATTTGTATATGGGAAAAAAAAACTGCTAAAAAAAAATTAGGGATTAGTATTTAAGTATATTTAAAAAACGAAAAATATTTGAAAAGTTACTTACGATGTCAACTTCATTTAATTTGATGTGTTGGTTGCTCTCCGATTCTCATTGTAATATTTTCAAAAATGTATCCCTTCGAACATCGTAAGTAATATCTCTTGTAACCAGTGCATCAGTCTACATATAACACAAATTCGCATATTATATATAATATTAATTTTTTAAATGATAAAAAACAATATTAATTAAACAAGTTATGTTACATATTATGCATTATATGATATACTTGATAACATAACAAAGTATGTGTCATATACAAGCCAAATCGTTTTTTACATAAAATATAATCATTAATTACATTGTTATTAACAATGTGATACAATGATTTGCATATATGATTCATGTTATGCATTATATGATACAACAAGAAATCGAAATACATAATACCCCAGGTTATTTATCATATAGTTCATATATACTAATTAGTGTATGCAATAAAATATTACAATGAATGTTAATAAAAAATACAAATTAAACTTACACCGACAAAAGTACTTGCAAAAATCTTCTTGGTGATCCTTCACTCGATAATTTTCCATATAATTGAGCATCACACACCATGCGTCAATTATACCAACTCCTATAATGCTATCTTTTGACAATGTAGCCATATGCTTTCTTGTTAGTTCGATGTCTCCGCATGTGAACAAAATATCCTCTCTAATGATAAATAAAATTATAAACATATAGCGTTAAAGTAACGTGGTGATATATCACCAAGAACAAATTTTGCATAGAACGTCAATTACCTAAAGCATAATATTAATCATATATTAATTAATATGTTGCATAAAAGAAATAAATTGGAATTGATCATACTCATCATCTTTAGAGTTGCATAGAACGTAAACCCCACACTTTAATTCTTTTTCGTGAGGCTCTTGCATCGCCGATCTTTCTCACCAAAAAGGAGATTTTAAAGCGACAGCTTATTCGATACACTCATACTTCTTGGCCTTTTTTTCCTTCAACTCACATTGAATGTAAAATCTACAAACATATATAAATGAGTCAAAATACATATTTATATTGCAAAAGAATATAGATGTTCTCTCGATCCACATATATGCTAGATAGATTAACTCTGATTCTGAGAATATTTTTAATAACATCCATATTATACTTGTTTAACCTTAATACAACCATATTGAATCTAAGTTTTCCTTTTCCTTTTATAAGGTACAACACCTTCTTTTTTTAACAACTTCATCTTACGTGCGCCCCTCAAAGTTGGTTCAATTGCATGTTCGATCCAGCCCAAATGCTTCATGAAGCACGGATGATCGTAATAATAAAGTACAACAATGTTATGGATGAATAAATGTTAATATATGTGAAGGTACATAAATTAAAAATTATTGAAAATAACAACATGTCCTTCAGTTGGATTCGATGTTATCTTGATGGGATTACATTGTGCGTTTCCTGTGTTGTCTGGAAACTGTCCATATTGAATGAAGAATGGACTACGTATATTAGCATAATGTGCAACATGTATTAAAGTATATGCAATACATTAATATGAATATGACACAAAACTGTTATTACGCATAATAACAAATGTACATCATGTTTCACTAATAAATATTCGATTTTACAAAGACATTATTATACAAAGACATAATATGAATAACATAATATGTGACATAAAATTTATTATCCATTACTTATATTTTAACTATAATACTAATTTAAAACCATGTTATAAAACCATATTATATGTAAAATTTGTGATACAAAATTATACAAGATATGCAAAACCACATAACAAGAAAAGTTACACTAAAAAAACACTACATTCAGTACCTCAGTTTGCAGACTGGCAACAACCTTTTGTACTGTTTCTGTTGCATCAAGTCCTATGTCTAAATCACTTCGTGCAAAAGCAACATCCATATGCTAACAAATATATTTGTTAGTTATTTTAAAAAAAAACATAAATATAATTATCAGATTTTATGTACAATAAGTATAACAATATGTATAATATCGCTTGCTATTGGAATAATGTAGTATGATATTGTTATACAAAGTCATTAAATGAATATCATAATATATGACATAAAACTGTTCTTACGCATAATTAAAAATGTACAACATGTTTAACTTGTAAACTGTGTGTATTGAATGAAAGACGTTCTACACATATTAGCATAATGTGCATCATGTATGAACGTATATGCAACATATTAATATGAATATGACACAAAAATGTTATTACGCATTGCATAATATGGAAACTGTGCGTATTGAATGAAAGACGTTCTACATATATTAGCATAATGTGCATCATGTATGAACGTATATGCAACATATTAATATGAATATGACACAAAACTGTTATTACGCAATACATAATATGGAAACTGTGCGCATTGAATGAAAGACGTTCTACATATATTAGCATAATGTGCATCATTTATGAACTTATATGCAACATATTAATATGAATATGACACAAAACTGTGATTACGCATTACATAATATGGAAGCGTGCGCATTGAATATGTGATAATGAGATCAATATATAAATATGTGATGAGACAATCAAACAAGTTATACAAAACCACATATCAAGAAATGTTTAACTACAAAAATAATATATTCAGTACCTCAGTTTGCAGACTGCCAATAACCTTTTGTACTGTTTCGGTTGCATCAACCCCAATGTCTACATCACTTTGTGCAACTTCAACATCCATATGCTAACAAATATTTTTGTTAGTTATTTAAAATAAAAACATAAATAGAATGATATAATTTTCTGAACAATAATTATAACTTTACCTTTTCTTTGTCATTTCCAGATTCACCAACAATTTTTTCCTTTCCACGAGGTGTGCTCCACATTTGAGTTAATCCAAAGCTGAAGGATGGTGTGTCTTCAAGCTTGCTGATATAAGTGTCTCGTTGTTCAACAGCAGCATCAACATCATCCCATAGCTTTTGAATATCTTCATTTCCCCAAAAACTTTCATCCTCGTCAGTTGGTTCTTGTGTCTGCCAACTTCTATGTTGTGACACCGACAGATTTGAACATGAAATTGACTTGAAAGCTGTATCTATGGTCCGTTGGAACGAACGTGACGCAGTCTGTTCTTTTGAAGCTTTCTCAATAACCTTCATCATATCCACAGTCAGTGTGGCAATTTTTTTGGCAAATGTCAACACCTCAATACTTGTGGACAATCCACTTCCGCTGCCCTCACCCTCATTTCTGATCTCTCTTTCTTCGTCATCAACAATATCAATAGGGGGAATGGGATACCCATCCCCAAATACTCCCCCTTTGATTTCCGCTGCTTGTCTCTTTCTTAGAGCATTCGTGCTCCAATTACCAATGATTGGATAATGACGCAGATCAGTTGCATCTTGTATAAAACTCTATCTACATAAAAATCGACACAAATCTAAAATGTTTAGATAAACAATAAAATAATACTAAAAGCGAAATAAAATAATTAAATGTAATAAATGAAAGAAGTTATTACCATCAAAATAACATCGCCCAACAAAAGCAGAGATTTCTTTTCCACGAAGACGGTCTTGTGTTCGATCAAACACCTCATTACGTATTCACTCCAATTCCAAGTTTTAACTTCATCAATGTGTTCCAAACAATTAAGTATGTGCGGAATAACGTAACCATTGATGAAGGTCTCCATGAAAGAACATTGGACAAAGAATCATGAAATGAATCTTAAACCAAATTCCTCCATCATCACAACTAAGTACAACATCATGCAATTTCTGAATAGACACCCTATGTCTATGTGTTCCAGGAAAAAAGGCCATCCATTCATCAAACAATTCAGTAGTGTGTGTTTTCGAAACACGAAAGCTACGTACGCCTCTCGAAACCATATACCCGAATAACATCTTCTTCAGTTATGTGAATTCGTCTATTCCCTGTTAGAATCAGCTCTGAGCTGTTGTGATTAAAATTTTGCACAAGCCAGTATGCAAGACGAGAAGGCATCTCCTTTATATTAACATCGCGTACATGTCCAAAACCTAATTCATCTATTGAAGCTTGCTGGCGTTCATTTAATCTTGACAGAATGCTGAAGAATGTATTCATATTCGATCTAGAAACTAGTTTTGGAAATAAACGATCAGTATTGGTATCATTTATTTCTTCATCAGTTTGCTCAATAACATCTTCATTATCAAAATCCATAACATTCCCTCTCTTAGTGGATTGTCCTTTCGGATCGTTCTTTTTTTTTGTTCTTAATTCTGCAACATTATCTAAAATGATACCCCTTTTCTTCCTAATTACATCTGCGGCAGTCACCTTTCCTCGATCTATGAAAAAAATTTAGAAAAATAAACTTAGTAAATTTAAATATCAATATATTATGTTTTAATAAGATATGCTACACAAAATATAACACAGTCAAACAGTTTGTAATTAACAATACAAACGGATAGCAAACCAATAATATTTTATTCAAGTATGAAATGTGCGATAATTTCAACTATGTTAGTATTTACATATATATGAGACATATATATATAATGAATGACATAGAATAAACAATATATGACATGTAAAATAAATGTTTTAATCTTGATGAATCTTTGAAGGATGTGTAAATGAATTGTTTATGTGCTACATTTATATGACAAGATGATACACAAAAACAATATATGACACGAAATTCATATGTTCAATAACAAAAACAATGAGTACACGATATGATACATCAAATAATAAGATATGATACAACAATATCAAATATGAGAATAAAATCATCATTGTTCATACGTATCATTTAAAAGTGCTACATTTATGAAACTAACGAGCGTAACAATATATGATATAGAATTTCATATGTGTACTAACAGACCAATGGATACAACAAAAACAATATATTATATAGATTTTCAAATATACTCTCAGAATTTAACTAGAATGATACAGATATACTTGTATATGATACACATTAAACAAGATTGATACAAAATATTACATATTTGTATCATAACAACGTGCTACATTTGAATATCAGTGTGCTATATGTGTTTTACATCCCATAACATATGTTTTTAAGATATTATGAAACACCAAATTAGAAATAAACTCACTTTTAACAAGACATGATATACACAATAATGTTATATGCTATAAAAAATACATTATATGATACAAATATACACGAATATGACATAAACCCAATAATATATATATGCATACATATTAAATTTAAATGATACAAATATATTTGTATATGATATATATTAACATATCACATTTTTAACAAGTCATGAAATACACAATAATGTTTTATGATATAAAAATACATTATATGATACAAATATACGAATATGACATAAACCCAATCACATATATATACGACATATAAAACAAGATTGATACAAAGATTCATACAACATATCACATATGCGTATCAAAATAATATGCTACATTTGAATTACAAGATGATATACTACCAACAATTTATGATATAGAATATCTTAAATTTGAAAAAGCGAACACTTTGTACAAGAGTTGACACACCATTGTTCACAGAAATCAAATGTTATGTTAAATGCATATGACAAAAGAAGTCAACAAAAAAACCAATAAATTAACTAAGATGTTGGTAGTATTTGTGAAGGAATAAAACATTTGGGACCACCAACACAATACAAAAATCAGATTCCATAAATGTCAAAAAAACAATAAAATAGCACATATATCAACATCAAACGCATATCTCAGAATTTAACAACATCTACATCTACAAAAAAAGAAACAAAACGAAGCAACAAAACTAAACGTCGCCTTGTTCAATTTCTTTACCCTTGACTTGTTTTTTCAGTTTGTTCACCATGATGTCAGTTTGTTCAGTTTGTTCACCATGATGACACATAATGAATGACATAGAAATAACAATATATGACATGCAAACCAACAATATTTTAATCTCGATGAATCTTTGAAGGATATGTAAATGTATTGTTTATGTGCTACATTTATATGATGGTATGATACACCAAAAACAATATATGACACAGAAATTCATATGTTGTTTTATATGACGGTATGATACACCAAAAACAATATATGACACAGAAATTCATATGATATACAAAATAATGTTTTATGCTATATAAAATACAATATATGATACAAATATACACGAATATGACATAAACCCAATCACATATATATGCAGACATATAAAACAAGATTGATACAAAAGATTCATACAACATATCACATATGCGTATCAAAATAATATGCTACATTTGAATTACAGTATGATATACTACCAACAATTTATGATATAGAATATCTTAAATTTGAAAAAAGTAATCTTGTGTTCAAGAGTTGACACACCATTGTTTACGTAAATCAAATGTTACATTAAATGCATATGACAAAATAAGCCAACAAAAAAACCAATAAATCAACGAAGATGTTGGTAGTATTTGTGAAGGAATAAAACATTTGGGACCACAAACACAATACAAAAATCTGTATTCCATAAATGTCAGAAAAACAATAAAATAGCACATATATCAACATCAAACGCATATCTCAGAATTTAACAACATCTACATCTACAAAAAGCAACAAAACGAAGCAACAAAACTAACCGTCGCCTTGTTCAATTTCTTTACCCTTGACTTGTTTTTCGGTTTGTTCACCATGATGTCGGTTGCGGATTTGTTATGCGTGTTTTGTTGAGCGAGTGATAGTCCGCTTTGTTGAGAGAGTGATAGCAATTAGGGTTTAACAATCAAACATATATAACACCGTGTTGAAGAGAGGTAGAAATGAGTTTGATTGATACCTATTTAACACAACGTGATGTATTCAGTTTGATTCTATCGCGAATCCGAAAGAAATCTTAAATGTTGTTCTTCATCTTTGTTCTTCAATCGACTACGAGAGGAAGCGAAGAGGGATATTTTTGGGAATTAAATTTTGCAAGTTCGAAATTTGTAGTGCATTAAATGATTTCAATGTGGGCATTCAATTTAGCTAAAACGAAAATTTCATTTTGGTTTGCAGATTAATCGCCAGAGATATGAGCATATCTTCTCCATAGATAGTGTACAGCATATTTGACAATTATACCCTTTTTCGTGTATTGATTCTACAAATGTTCAGTAATTTTTTTTTAAAATTTGATATGAGTGCAATATCAGAAGCGTTAATTTTGTTTAAATCGATGGTTGTGATTTATTCTCATTTCTTACACTTAATGCCTTTCTCACCATAACCTCCCTATATATATATATATATATATATATATATATAATAATAAAAAACTATTTTAACGTGAGAACTAAAAAGTATAAAATTTGCTATGAAAAAATGAATTCGCTATAAAGTTGATGCATCCGCTAAGAAAAGTCATTGAATTAAAAATTCAAAAATTTCACCGGTTTGAATTCCACGAGGGCTTCCATTTTTTTGACTTAGTAACTTTCCTCTGATTCATTAATTTCTAAAGTGAATTTCATCATTTTTGGTTCTCATGATAAAAATAGTTTTTACGTTAACCCTACGTTAACCATATTTTGGTTCTCACGATATAAATTGGTTCGTATACATAAAATTCTTAACATACATAAATGAGAACAAATCTTGTCCATTGGATTTGGAAATCTAATGGTTACTTTTAAATATGTATCCGAATCGAGTTATATGCATATTTCTACATATAATTGTGTATATCGTCATAATTTGTGCATTGAATCGAAGATACCATATTGATTTATCAATGGTTGACAATATAAGAAGTGTCCACAAGATAACCACTATATATATATATATATATCGGATTATCGGCTTGGTATCGATCATGATCCATACTCTTTTCGGACCGCCAACCATATTCCTCTCAGCGTGTTGAATCTTGTTGGCCCAATACCATACGGTCCAACCCAAATCGAGCCATGACAACCCTATTTTAACATCCCTACCTCTACCTCGTTTTTGTGCCCTAGCTATCAGGGCACAATCGATTCTCTTCCTTCCATGGCTCTTAGCATTGCTTTGGTCATTTTTTATAGAGAATTCGATACATTCAACCCACCCACAAGCAATAGAGTATTTGCTTGTTCTCGTCCTCTGTGGAGGAGCTACTGGGTTGAAGGGGGTGACCGTATTCGTGGGTATTGTTGTCTTGGCGTGAGAAACGTCTTTGTTGGACCACGTGGTCGTGGTGGTGTAGACTAACGAGCACCGCACCGAGCCGAGAGAGTCTTGATCTATTCATTTATCTTTCTCTTCTCCATCGTTTTGTTTTCATTTTCCCTTATTTTGCAACCGTTCTTTGTGTGTGCGGGGCTCGTGGGTCAAACGGACAAAGCGTGGCAGCAGCAGCCCAGTGGCTACGAGCGGACGGCGGCTGCACAAAGGCTATTACACGTTGTTGTGTTGTTGTTGCGTTGAGAGGAAAACCGGTGGCGAGAACAATTCCCAGCGGTGGTATCGAGGCGGGTTAGTCTCACTGTTGCAACCTCCACGTCATGCGCCGTCGCTTAAATCGCGATTCGGATCGCGCGGTATGACGATGTCTCGATCTTAGGCATCGCTCGGGTAAAGTGGTTGTAACCTTCCCGTATTTAAATTTCTTAGTGACTGCCAAGTGGCGCAGCATAGGATGCTTTTAAATTCCTAGAAAACTGCAGACTGGCGTAGTGTAGGATTGAGTTTTAGTTGTTGTTTACCTACATGCGCTTCGTATCGTATTTTTCGTGGTTATCGGATCTTGCCTTGCTTTATTTGTAGTGCTCTATGTGCGTGTGTTTTTTTTCCGTTGTAATCCTTTATCCTCTCTTTGTATTGGAAATCAAAGCGTATTTCGCTTTTTGAAGCTTCTTAGAATTTGTATTGATTCTATTTTGTGTTCAAAGATTTAGAGTGACCCCTGCGAACAATTAATTGGTTTTGCAAGCTGGAAATCTATAATACCGTTAGTTGGACCATGTTCTTACCTCCAACGTGTTTTGTTCTATCTTTTGATGGTTGTTCTAATATCTTTGTGAGATTTGCCTCTATGGTCTTTCTCGCTTGCTTTCCTTTAGCTTCTTAACGCAAAACCGATTTTAGCATATGGAAGCAAACAAATCAAATGTGTTGTAGTTCAACAAAAGTGTTTCGTGTTGTTACTCAATCTTATGAGACAATGATAAAAATGAAGAAATGAATGAACTTATGCCTTTACCATTATACTTAATGTATCTGATAATGTGTTAAGAAAAGTTGGTATTTTGGAGTCTACTAAAGATTTATGGAATAAACTTGAAGAACTTTATGTTGAAATTTTATTGCCATCGAAAATGTTCTTATTTGAAAGTTTCTTTCGATTTATGCTTGATTTGTCCAAAGTAATTGATGAAAATCTTGATGTGTTCACCAAATTAATACACGATATTAAATTGACGGATGATAAATACGTAGATGATTATGCTCTTATTATATTTATAAATGTTATTCCTGATTCATACAATGATGTTATAACTGTCATAAAGTATAAAAGAGATAATGTGAGTCTTGATACTATTAAGAATTGGTTTAAAAAAAAAGAACTGGATTTAAGATACCATAAAAGTGAAAAATCTTCTGGTGAGATTATACATGTGAGAGGACGAACTCAATATAAATATCAAAATCAAAATCATGCTAATAATGATGAATCGAGAGGAAGAAAAATATCATGGTAAAAGTAGATCCAAGTCAGCCTAAGATAAGAAAATATTATAATTGCGGTGAAGTTGGTCATTTCATGAAAGAGTGTCCTCGTCCAAAGAAAATGAGCATGCTAATGTTGTGACAATGGTGATAACATGGGAGATTTGTTTATGATGTCTTATGTGAATTCTATGCATTCTTCTACCTTATATGAAAATGAATGACTTGTTGATTCGGTTGCACTTTTCACATGTCTCCATTTAAAAGCATGTTTTCAAATTATAGTGATGTCAGTGATGG
The DNA here is from genome assembly GCA_036937905.1 of Salvia rosmarinus. Classification (NCBI taxonomy): domain Eukaryota; kingdom Viridiplantae; phylum Streptophyta; class Magnoliopsida; order Lamiales; family Lamiaceae; genus Salvia; species Salvia rosmarinus. The sequence continues at coordinate 83,225,035 of CM072815.1, read as the reverse complement.
TTTTGTGTCATTAGTCGATGAGAAGAAATGTCATGTACTTGGTGTTGGTGATATATGCCTTAAGTTTGATTTTGATCATGCATACACTTTGAAGAATGTGCGTCCATGCACCGCTCTTGATATAACTTGCTCTTATGTGTCGCTTTGGAAAATGATGGGTTAGAAGGTAGATGAGGGAGGGGTCTAATGAAAATTTTAAAGGGCTTATTAGTTGTGTTTAAAGCTGAAAAATGCCACAATATGTATATTTGACTTGCTAAACTTGTGATTGATGATGCAAATCTTGTGAATGTCGTCGAGAGAATAGAACTATTATGTGGCATAAACGTTTATGGCATATGAGCAATAAAGGCTAAGAAATTTTACATAAATGTGGTTCTTTTGGTGATGATAAACTATCAAGTATGTCTTTTTGTGAGTCATGTGTGTTAGGCAAGCAACATATAGTTTATTTTCCTATATCTTCTTTTTAAAACAAAACTGTGTGATCGATGTTCTTGAGTATTTACATGTTGATATGTGGGATCTGCTAGTGTACCCACCGATGGTGGGAATATGTATTTTCTATCTCGATTGATGATTACTCAAGAAAGGTTTGGGTGTTTTGTTGAAGAACAATTCGATGTGTTTGATAAGTTTAAAACGGAAAATGCAAATTGAAAATCAAGCGGGAAAGAAGATTAAGACATTGAGGACCGATATTGGACTCGAATTTTGTAATGCTTTTTGATGATTTGCGCTTTTCATGTGAAATTAAAAGACATAAAAGCGTGCTTATATACCTCAATGAATGAGATAGCTAAACACATGAATATGACTTTATTAGAAAGGGCGAGAAGCATGTTGGCCTCTTTTGGGCTTTCTAATTTTTTTGGGGATAAAGCATTCATATGACTGCTTACTTGATAAATAGATCTCCTTCTGTGTCTTTAAAGTGTGAGTGTCCTGAAAGTGTATTTTCTGGCAAACCTATTGATTTATCTAACCTTCGTGTGTTTGAATATGCTGCTTTCATGCATAAAAGAGGTCACAAATTAGAACCAAGATCTAGAAAATGTATTTTTTAGCATACATTGAATGTGTTAAAGGGTATATGTTATGGAATAAAAACTGGCATGTATCTAAAGTTGGTGTTAGTAGGGATGTGATATTTAATGAATTTGATTTCCCTTGCTTATCTTCTGAGCATGTTTCTGTTCCAAATTCTGATACGGCTCAAAGTGAGGTAGAGCAATCCTCTCTTTTAAGCCATTTTGATGGTTCTAATGATGTGTCTATTGAAGTTGAAAATGAGCATGCTATGGGTGAAAATGTGTCTGATTTACATGAAAATCAAGTTTATAATGCTCCTGAGTTGATGTGCAAGATGATAATACTCATGTTGAATATGATGATTGACTTGACAATCAACTAACTAGGGATAGAGGTAAGAGGAATACTAAATTGCATTCAAACTATAATGATTTTGAGCTGTGTTTACTTGCCTTCAATGTGTTTGAATCCTATAGAATAATGCTCACGATACCTATCAAGAAGAGATGAAATATGTGAATTCTAAAAAGTTGTATGATGCTTTGAGAAAAGAGACGAACTCCCTTCAATCCAATAAGATCTCGATTCTTATACGAACACGAAAGCTGCTATATTGTTGATTGCAAATTGATTCTATTCGATATAAAGCTAGTTTAGTGGCTAATTAAGAGATTTTCTCAAAAGAGGGATAGATTACAATGAAATCTTTGCTCTTGTTGTCAAATTTACAACTGTTAGAATTATGCTTGCTTTAGTTGCGCATTTCAATTTGGAGATAGAAAAAATGGATGTGACTACTGCTTTCCTACAAGGTGATTTAGATAAACCTATTTATATGAGACAACCTGAGAGTTTTGTTGACCTTGAGAAACCCAATCATGTGTCTCTTTTAAAAAAGGCTTTATATGGTTTGAAACAATCGCCAGCAATGGAACAAAAAATTTGATAAGTGCATGCAATCTTTGAAAATGCCTTATTGCTTACATTATGAGTTATTTAAGCCGTTATATGTCGAATCTCGGTATGTCAACATTAGGAAACGTTAAAATGGTTGCTTAGATACTTGAAATCCTCTAAAACCATGGTTTGACTTTTGCTAAGTGCTCAAGGTATTAAGCTTCTTTGGATATGTGGATTCTAATTATGCTAATTCTAGAGATAATGGGAAACCCACCACTTCTTATGTTGTCATTCTGTGAGGATCGTGTATAAGTTGAAAATTTCAGTTACAATCTCTACTACTGAAGCAGAATATGTTGTTGTCACTGAAGCCTAAATAGAAGCTATTTGATCGAAAGGTATCTTATCTGAAATTTGTTTTCTTGATAAGAATGTTGTGCTTTATTCTGATAGTCTATCTGCTATACAATTATGCAAAAAATCTTGTGTTTCATGATAGAACTAAGCATATTGATGTGAGGTTTTATTTTATTCATGAGATTATTGATAAAGGCATTATCAAACTTGAGAAGATTCATACTGATTTTAATCATACCGATATGGGTACTAAGTGTTTGCAGGTTGAAAAACTCGTCTCGTGTCAAATGATCTTGAACTTTGACCTTGGTTAGCTTACCCTTTTGGATCTTTGTGATCCGTACAAACTATGTTTCTACAAACCTATCCCTGTTTAGTCTTCGTGGTTTTGCAAGGGGCAAAATTATTCCCTTGTACTATCTGTGTGATTTTACATGGGGCTCGACGATGATGATTTTTTGTGTAGTTTCCCTCTCTGACGCTGAATATTGTTGGCCCACTATTTGGCCAAAGATAGAGAACGTTGAATATTGTTGGCCCACTACCATAAGGCCCAACCCAAATCAAGCCCATGGCAGTCCTCTTTTAGCATCCCCTACATCTACCTCTTATCTTTGTGCCCTTGCTATCAGCGGCACAATCTGATTCTCTTTTCTTCTATGGCTTTCATTCATTTTGAGTTTTCTCTTGTGGGTATGTTAAATGTTAGCCGCTGCTTTTGTCATTTTTTTTAGAAAGAATTCGATACATTCAACCTACCTACAAGCAATAGAGTATTTGTTTGTTCTTATCCTTTGTGGAGGAGTTACCCGGTTGAAGAGGGTGACCGTGGCCTTGGATATTGTTCTTGACGCGAGAAACGTTTGTTGGACCACGAGGTCGTGGTGGTGTAGAGAGCACCACACTTTGAGCCGAGAGAGTCTTGATCTATTCATTTATCTTTCTCTTCTCTATCGTTTCCCCTGTTTTTCTGTTGTTCTTTGTTTGTGTAGGAAGCTCGTGGGTTTAGCGGAATCGCTAGAGTGTACGATCTATTATAGTCCATTCGGGCTCCATACTCCAATAACGACCGCTTGCCTCCCGATGTGGAGATTGGTTCAGCGCGACCCGTGTAGTTGAGCAGTCGGGGCACGATCGTGAATCGCGTTTAAGGTCAAGATTGTGAGCTTACAAGAGAGCGACTTGAGGCATCACGAAGGTATGTTGTTTAAGCACGCGACGAGCTTCGTCCGTTCGCAGACGGGCGGGGAGTCAACACCGAGGTGATTGTGTAGAAAGGTGGCGGTCGACTTTGAGGGCACGTTGGCGGGAATTGCCGGAAGGTGAGGCTTCGGAGCTTAGCAATGTTGTTTTGTATGGGGAGACGAGGGAGTGTGGGGATTATGGTGTTTGACATACTTTGCATTTTAGTATGGCGGTGGCAGTTCGGTTGTCCATGCCAAGCATCCATGAAATACCGTTGTGGGGGTCGATTTGTTCGTATAAGGACGTTGGTGGTCTGGCCGGGAGAGATGAAGAATGCAGGTGGAAAAGGGCTTCGTGTAGATTGTGTTGATCTCACTACCGTCATGTTGTGGCCGACAATCACGAAGAAGAGCTCGTCGTTGAGTGCCATGTTGGTGATCCTGAAGAGGTAGGTTTTCCCGGGCTCTACCTCGATCGCGTAAGTATCTACATATAAGGCAATCAGAATAAAACACAGTTTTAGAATAGAGGATCTCGTCTGCATGCATTTATTCTGACCGACCGCAAAAAGTGCCACGTTTTCGAACAAGGGAAGAGTAGGGTGGTTTTCCAATCCGACATTTTGGGAGTCCTAAGCTTGTTGCTTTCGGTGACCAGGAAATATTCAGGGGCCCAATTAATAATAATTTAAATAATATAATGAATTTATTATAATGAAAATGAAAGAAAGATAAAGGAAAATAAGTATAGGAAAAGAAAAAGGAAAATATATAGCTAAGAGATATCGAACCAAGATCTCTTAAATGAGAGATGAAAATCATAACCTATTAGATTATAATAGATTTAGTTATTAAATGTTAAATATCTATAGAGAGTACACATGTTTAACTAAGAGTTAATTCACATATATAGTGTTATTATTTATATACATATTTTATTTATCAACATAAAATAAATTATATAAAAAAGAAAAAAGGAAAAAAGATCCTAAAAATAAAGAGAAGAAATAGAATAGAGAGAGGAGAAAAAAAGGCACAAACCAAAAAGAATGAAATAGAAGAGAAAAAAAGAGGGAAAAAAAGGAAGAGAGAAGAAAGAAAAAAAGAGGAAAGAAAGCATAATGTGAAGAGAAAAAAGAAGAAAGAAAGAAAAAAGAAGGATGTCAAAGTTGAGTTTCGAACTAACGACCTTCATCAAATAAAGAAGGATCATAACCATCAGACGCTTTTACAAAATATTTTTACATATCTAATATATACCTATTTTCAAAAAAGTTGGGGCCCCAATGTAACTCCGCTACTGGTTGCCCTGCTTGACAACCTCTTCAATATCGTCATTCCACCACTCACATGTTTTGTCGCGCAAACACAAAACATCAAATATGATCTAATCGGAGCAAATTTTGTGTAGTTATATTAAATCTAATGTAAGATCAAGTTCTTGATCAGGCTGTGAAAGGAATATGGAATCTCTTCTTTTTGGCATAATGACTATGGCGAATGTGAGCGTGCCACCATAATTTGCGTCTCTGCCCCATTACATTAAAATCATAAGTGTGACTCATAAGCCGCCTACCGTTGCGGTATTGCTTCACCAAGAGCATAAGCCTATTTCTTGCTCTTGACAAAATGTTACGTTACAGCGTATGTATTAATAATATATATAAATAATATAGATAATATAAAATTCAAAATTTGTAAAATTGTATCATATATAAGACTGAGTTTACCTTAATTTTGAAGATTTTTAAATTCAGAAGTATTTTTATTTTAGACCTAAGTAAAATCTAAATATATATTAAGCGATTATGCTATCCTTATAAATTAAAGCGAGTGGATGGACATATTGTAGTGCGTGTAGTTTGTGATGTTGATCTGAACTTTATCGCCTTCCTAGCGTAGATCGTCGGCCCTGGATACATGCCATTGACGGTAACTATGGGCTTGGCATGGCACCAACCTACTCATTTTCTTCACTTGGACCTGAAAAAACAGGTCAAATTTGAACAAAATTCATTATAAAGTTATCAATGCAAAGTGTCGAGAAATGATGTGTTGCATCTTGTTTCTAACATCGAATTGATATTTCTTCACTGCAGCTGTGGCTGGATGCACACGAAGCAGGTCAAAAACAGACAAATAGTCCACCTGAAAATGCTGCCTCCTTCATTGCTCCAACTCGAGTTACCGATAAAAGTATGTTCGAAACATTTGTTTTGTTATAATGTAGCATCCTCCTGTTTTACATGTCGAAACACACAATCCCTTCATTGCTCCAACTCGAGTTACCGATAAAAGTATGTTCGAGTTTGTTTTGTTATAATGTAGCATCCTCATGTTTTACATGTAAGAAACACACAAACACTCAAAAGAAAGAAATACATTTCCGGTCAGTAAAGTATTTTGCTAATATGAAAATTATATGCGCTCACACACATATTTAAAGGTGCACAACATACATTGTCTAGCCTCAATTTTGATATTCTATGTATGACAATTCTACTGAAGTTTTATAAAAGCTCAATTCTTTCTTTTTAGTGGACCTTCAGTGTGTAAAAAGAAGAGTCGAATTTAATTCTCATTTCTCTCAAAAAAGGTGATATTTATAATTTACTCGATGTGGCAACTGTTGATACATCTTTGATGCTATTACTATATAATATGATATTATTTAATGGTGATAATAAATAAATATATAAAAGAGAGAAGTGTTTGATTACTCTTTATCGTAGCTTATCATATTTTGGGCCTTGGCCAAGAAATATAGCCCTCAAATTAAACGCATAATTATTCGTTTAGGAGGCCCCATCAGGTGTAATACATTTACATGGCATCGTGTCAATTGACTGAATTACCCATAGTTTCTTCTCTATATATACGAGAGAGGTGCCCTGCTTAAACCCTAGCTCAGATTCAGAAGAGCAAAACGCCTCCATATGCAAATTCAGCTTTTGAGGACAAGCTTTTTACAATTTTCTCACACACGCAATCACAGAAGAAACACACAATTTCACCCGCAGAAGCTCTGCGTGCGTCAAAGAGGAGGCGCGATGATGATGTGATTATATCTCGTTAATCTGATTTTAACTGAGGAAAATTATCAATCCATTCGTACTGTCTGAGCGCCTCCTCTTTCTTCTTACCATTTTCCCTTTATTTCTTGTTTTAGGTATTTTATTTTTATTTTTAATATACGTAGGTATGGTTTTAAACAGCCTACCATTGTCTTAGACCTCTCTGATTTTTTAAATATTAAACCTCTATGGTTGTTTTCAATAATCTAGAAGGTCGATAATTAGTTTATCAAAGTCGGAGACCGATGTTTTTTCTTTGTTTTTTAACTATTAAATAGAAAAATGTTAATATATTCTTGCGATAGTTATATTTCTTGTACTATTAATTAACTTGGGGCTTGTCTGGTAGGGAAGACACACTATATTAGATAGGCAAAAATCAAGTTTATTTTCACCCATCCTTATCCTATCTGTTTAATATGTTTGGTACATTGGTTTAAATTCTAGATTAGTCAACAAAATTACATATATAACCTTTCCACAATTCTAAAATGACAAATATATCTTGAAAAGCAGCTCTTCTTCTCTCTTCCATCAAATACTGCCCAGACGCATTCAAAGTTCCCCAAGCATTTGAGGGATTTTCCTCTTTGACAATCTGCAATAGGGTTCCGAAAACTGGTAATTGGCATGACAAACTTGGGCAATTTTTCGTGTGGGCTGTGGCAAATCTAGCTCTACTCCCCTACCAAACAGTATTTTTTTCTTGCCTGAGAATCGTGTTCCCCTAAAAAACAGTTTTTGGGTTCGAGAATTATGAGAAAGCAGTTTTTGGCAAATCTAGCTATGCTTTGTTTTCATTTAATTTTCCCCTTGCTGTATTCAAAACTTTTTTATTTTAGTGAATACGTATTAATTGCAAGGAAAATACGTCTTCAATCTCTTCGATGCAAGAGTGATCATATGAGTTCTACAGCATGGTGCAACCTCAGTTTGCCTCTTACACGAATCCTGGTTGCAGCAGTTGAGGAGATTAAAATTACAAAGATGGGTTCCATCAACAGCAACGGCATGACAAGTATTTGTGTTGATTCGTCAATACATAAAACGCGAAGTGCAAAGAACCAGTGGATGTAATGCCATCAGGCCAACTCCCAAATCTCCATTGCTGAACAATGAGCTTAGCAGATCTGCCCAGAAGCTAGATGTTGCGTTTGATTTGCCCAGATTTCAAACTCGAGATATGTTGAAATGAGTGAAGAAGGGTAACTTTGGCTGTGGCAAATGTAATCTTGTCTACTGTTGCAGATGAGCTTACATATCTTGGGTCTAGGTTGGGTTGTGTAGTATGGGTGAATAGTGATTTAAGAGCGAGAACGTTTGAAAGATGGGCCGAGGGATACCAAACAACAGATAACTATGGATAAGATATCTATCTTGGCTTTATCTTCCTCTAAACAGTGCGCTTAAGAGGTATGGATTATGAAAGACAGTTGTTAATATTTAAAATTTTAAATGCATTGTTTCTTTGATAATGTCCAAACAGTGAAGATTCTCAGTAAAATAATGATGATTTAAATGCATTTGAAGGTAAACTTCTCAAATTGTTAATGCACTAATATATTTTTAATAGTTGCAACGTAATCAACATAGATTATCCTATGTGCTAAATTGTAACGTAATCAACATAAAGAAAAAGGTGTGTATCAACTCTCACAAAGGCTGAATATGCAATAAATTGTATTAACTTTTTTAAACATGAAGTTTATTTCATCATCTGAAGGAATCTAAAATATTCAAGAATCAAGATATTATGGTACAAAATTTTCAAATATTATCATACTCTACAATATTTCCCCACTTCCACTAACGTACTTTAGTAATTAATGTCCGACTTGATAAAAGGGTATTCACAATCATTTGAGAGGTTTTCAAATGTATTGATGGTAATAATTTGTGAATATTTGAATACACTTTGTATCTATTAATTAAATTTAATTAGTGTTCATCAATTCTCAATTTAAGTCATCTTAGGATCTGTCTTCAAATTGCAGGATCTTTGTTTTTAATTTATGTTCTACATGAGAATTGATAAATCTAGTTACGTGAGTATGCGAGATTTATGTAAAGCAATAGAAACACCCGCTTTTCGTGGTTCGATCGTTAATGAGATCTACGTCCACGGAGGTGATTCCTCAATACTTTCACTATGATTTCGATTATAGTGAGTGTAGTTACAATCTCTTAGCGTTGATAAGTTGCCAACCCCCTACTTGTCGATTTTCTTCTATTTATACATATCAGAGACCACAAGGCGTGTTCTATCCCCTTCCATGTAGAGACTCTTGGCGTATAGGGACTCTTCCCTTGGCGTGTAGGAGCCCTTGCCTTCCGTGTGGGCGGTGCACATGTGATGATGAGGTGGGGCGAGTGGGGTTCGAGGCGGTGGGCCTTTTGAAGCTTAGCGTGGGCACAGTCGTGATGTCGAGGCCCGGCTCGTTTGGGCTGGCGGTGGGCTTGGCGGTTGGGCCATATCCCATCATAGCCACAGAATAGTCGGTAACAACCATGGGGTGAAGCGAAGAATGCGCTTTCTTGGGGTGAGTGTTGCTTTCGGTGAAGTTGATGTCGAAGGTGTTGTCTTTTGGCGTGAGGGTTTGTTGGCGATCGGTTCGGCGGGTTGGATGATGCATGGATTACGGGTATGCATCGCTTGTCGAAGATCGAAGTGAGTTGTGCGTCGTTGGACACGGATGTGTTCTGACGGGAAGTCAAGTCCGACACGGATAACGACCCTGCGTAGATTCGCCGATGTCCGATCTGGGCGCCCCGTTCTTGTGGATGATGCGATGTCCAGGCACGAGGCGGATCGGATGGAGAAATCGTCTTTGGATGGTGTCGAGGTTAGATCTGGTGACCGCCTTCTAAGATCCGAGGGTGGCTGGCGGCACCGAACCGGAATTTGGGGCGCAGGTCGATCTGGATGGAGATATTCTCGTGGGGGCGAAGTCCGTTGGTAGACGCCGAGGTCCGATCTGGATACCCCGCCATTTGGGGGAGGCCGAGGTACGATCGATCAGGGCGCCGCCTTACGGAGGACGCCGAGGTCAGTGTGATGATTGCGGTCGGTGGCGGTCTATCTTACCTAGCGCACGTCATACCCGCGAGACGGTAGTTGGGCACTCGAGCTGCGTCGTGCGTCGCCTCCACGTCAATAGCGGTGGCGCGTGTGAAAGTTGAAGCGGCGGTTTTGGGCGCCATTGTCTATAAATAGGCCCAAATGAGGCAACTGTTCACTTTCCTTCGACGCTTTGTTTTCGAGAGAACATATTTGCGAGATATTTCCCGTTTTCTTTCAAACTTGTTGAGGAAGCCCGATATCTCGCGAAAAAGTAAGTATGTATTCTTCGCCTTCTCGTTACGAAAGTTACGCATACGCCTCGGGCTCCGGCCGTCCGTCTTCTTCACATTAGTGCCACGGTCTTAAGGATTACATGTCTATAACCTTTTGGGTAGTTCCAGGAATTAGTCTTGGGGTTCGCGGTATCATCGATGTGGGATGGATTGAGGGTGGGTTCGTGAGGTTGAGTTTGTGACGGAGGACCTTTTAAAATAGCGAGAATCTGGGATCCAGAAGGGCGTGGTGGTGCTGCCGCGATCGATGATAGTGGCTATGGCCCCACCGGAGGGCTTCGTTATCAGTATATGTAGGCCGAGAGCTGGCCTTAGGTTTCCTTTAACCCCGATTTTCCTTAGTATCCAAGAATATTTTCGGATCCTATATGTCGGTGACCTCGAATTCCATTAGGTCGGTGGTGGGGCTAGGCTCTCTGTTATGGCGTTCTTGAGAGCTCCTCGAGGTGTTGATGCGTTTTTAGCGTCGAGACCATAAGAGGAGTGTATTATCTGTCTCCTCGGGTGAAATTTAAGATAGCGGCCCCTAAGGTTTCTCATTGGCGTAACAAGTTTTTTTCTTGCGGGTGATGAGTATCCGAGAGTGCAGTGGGGCCTCGATAAGGTGATGGGCGTGAAGGTGAAGCCCACAGGCTTCGTGGAGGAACAACTCGACAATCTCGGTGAGGTATTATCTATTGACTTCACCGGGGCGACTGAATAAGGCGGTGGCGTTTATAGGTGCGAGGCGTCGGGGCGGGGTGCGATCGGGGTGAGGCATCCCGTATATTTTTCTCCCTTTTTGTGTGTCGATCTCATTGTACTAATGCGATCTTCTTTGTTGTGTAGTGAAGCTTGACCATGCGAGGAAGGCGGGGGCGGCTTAGTCTCATGCACCGGTGGCGGCGGGAGCGGCTAAGAAGAAGAAGGCGGGGTGGACCCGTCCGCGACCCGTGGTTGTGGAGACCACAGCGATCTGGCGACGGGTCCTCGGCCGATCTCGAGCTCGGGCATGGAGATAGAGGCTCGTCCCATGATCTGCCGCAGTACCGATCTCGGAGATTCTGCTTTCTTCCTAGTGCGGTGTTTTCTTTGCTATTAGCTCTTGTGGTTTGATTTTCGGGACTTGCCTCGTGGCGAGTGAGCTGCGCGCGCATGGCGATGTCGTTGCCTCCCGGCACGAGGCTGGAGAGGCGGCATTGCCGAGTTCTCATTGGCTGCTGCGAGGAAGGAGGTCGAGGTTGCGAGGTGCTTGGCCGCCACGAGGAAGAAGGATCGGGCTCTGCAGGCCCGTCTTGAGGTGGGGCGCCGAGAGGAGGCCGAGGCGGAGAAGAAGCTTGATGATCGGACAAGTGCGCTTCTTGGCGGGCGAGGACCAATGTTGAAGGCCTTCACGGCAAGCTCGTCGAGTCCGAGACCTTCTCGCCTTTATCTCCGATCGGCCGCCGTGATGAGGCCGCGGTGATATCTACCCACACGGAGGGTTGGGCGCCACAATCTGGGACTTTGATAAGGTCGAGCATGGATGGGCGAGGTCGACCCAGGCGGTGAGCAGAAATGAGACGCGTATTGGTCGGCGGCCCTTTCACGTGGTGGAGGCTTTGGCCTCCTCCGACTCGCTCGGCGACAACCGAGGTCGTGTCGGTCTGAGGTGGATGAAGATCACGAGCTTGGGAGCTACTTGCGAGTGCGTACCAAAGCGTGGATGTGGAGGAGGAGGAGGCCGGGGCTCGAGCTTCTGCAGGGAAGGTCGGCCTTGCTGCGTGAGGCGGAGACCAGCGGGAGGCCATGAGTCCGACAAGAGCCTAAGGTCGGTGGACCCGTTGTAATAATTTGAATTGTGCGGGTCGATAGGATCCCAGATTTGCAAAACTTTTGGTCATAAATAATAATATTTACAACTTTCGAAGTTTGTGTTGTCTTTTTATTTTAGCACTCTAATTAGCGATACCTCGGGCTTGACCATGATCTGTGACCAAGTTAAAAGAGGCCCGAGGTGCCTTGGCGAGAAGGACGAAGAGGTCTATTTTGGAGGTCGATCGTCAGGTGACTCAAGTTTTGGCGAGAATGGATGTCGACTCGGCATCGACCGCCGACTGAATAAGAAGATGCAAGAGGCCGACGAAGTGGCCGCCTCACAGCCGAGAGCAGGCGTTGAGCTAAAGATCACACAACTCGAAGTCGGTGATTTATCTGTGATGTGGTCAAGAGACGGTGATGCAATGCGAGGCGGCTCGGTGACAACGGAGAGTGGCTCGGATCTCGGAAGAGCATCAGAGTCGAGAAGGTAATCCGCGGATGGTGGAACTACCATATCTGGCCGACGATCGAGTTCGAGCTTCTTGGCGGAGGCGTGGTCTTGGGATGAGGAGGGCCTAATAGTAAGAAGTTTAAAGGCATGCCTCGACTCCATCATGAAGTACATGCGGATGTGCGAGGTCGTTAAGAAGCAGCGCATGCCCGACCCGCGTAGTCTACAATGAGGCGCGCGGTCAATAATTGAAGAACACGAAGAGGCGGCTACGGCGATCACGCCGAAGTGCTCGTCTAATGGGTCGGTGAGAGGAGCATTTAGAGGCGACCCCGGCGGTCGGGCGGGCGTGGAAGGCGGCGGTCGGCGTGGAGGCGGCGGTCGGGGCGGGCGTGGTCTGGCGGCGTCAGGCTCAGGGCGAGGTTCGACCTCGGGTATAGGAGCGTCCTCCCGGGTGGAACCCGCTGTGTCGGGTCAGTGCACCGGGAGCGGGCCGAGGTGGTGCCGACCTCATTGATTGGGTGGAGGCACGAGTTCATTCGGGTATTCATCGCCGACCCGAGATTTTGTTGAGCTGGTGCGGCTTGAGTGAGTCCCGAGCAGCGGAGCCGGAAGCCGAATGAGTTTGTATATAGCGTGGGACTTTGTATGTAGTCGTAAATATATTTAGACTCGTTTCAAAGTGTACATTTTCCCCATGAGAGGTACAAACATAGCTTAGGACTTCGTTTTGGTCGTAAATGTATTTAGGCGTATCTGAAGTGTATATTTTCCCAAATAAATGGATATGAGCGAGCTCGGAAGCCGGTTGACTTGTATATGGCTTGGAACTCGGTTTGTAGTCGTTAATGCATTTAGACTTTGTCCGGGTGCATATCTTCCCAAATAAAGGGGTATAAGTTGGTGAGATCGGTGCGGATGTCGGCGTGCATGTAGGCGCCCAACTTAATGGGTAATCTGTATGCTTTGCATGTGAGCGTTCAAATTAATGAGTAGTGCATGTCGTGCCCTACTTAGTGGGATTTTCATCTTCGTAAGGCGTCCCTTGTGAAGGTTTAAATGTGGTGTATCAAGCAGATGTTCACATATGTATGAGGCAAGTGAAATATTCATTAGAAAAACAAATGTTTTATTGAATATGTAATCAACATCGTACTTTGGCAAAACAATGAAGGGACTAACATGATGCCGATCTTAAATCGAAGCTATGTAAAGTACCTCCTTAAATGAGTGATGTGCTGGGTTCGGGGATAAGTGCAGGATAGGTGAGCTAGCTTGTAAGCCTTTGCCGAGGTCTCGTGAGCGCGGTATGGGCCTTCCATGTCGGGTCCGGCTTGTTAAGGACGCTCGGCTCTCTTGACTTCATTATTTCGTAGGACGAGGTCGCCTACTTGGGCGCGGAGGCTATGACCCTTTGTTGTAGTACTGCGTGCGACTGGGCCTCTGTGCTTGGCCGTTTATGAAGGCGAGCTCGTGCTTCTCCTCGAGGCGTCGAGGTTGTACGCAGGTCTTCCTCGTTCGGCTGGTGAAGTGAAGAGGCGCGGGCTTGGTGCGCCGATCTCGGCCGGTATGGCGGCCTCGGTGCCGTAGACCAAAGCGAAGGGTTTCTCGTGCGAGGTCAGGGTGTTGTCTGTAGGACCGAGGAGGACTTGAGGAGATTTTCACCAATCACCCTTAGTTCGGTCTAGCCTTTTCTTGATCCTCAGATGCGATCGTGCGGTTCGTCACCTCGGTCGACCATTCGCTGCGGGTGTGCGGCCAGGGTGAAGCGTTCTTTCGATCTGGAGCTCTTCACACCACTCATTGAAATTTTGTCGTGAGCGGGTGTCGTTGTCAGAGAGACCGAATGTGCGGTATGCGGCGGCGAGACTATATTTTCCACACGAAGGTTTGAATCCTCCTTGTGAGGCTCGAAAGTGGCTCGGCCTCGACCCGTTTGTGAAGTAGTCTATGGCTACGACTAAGTATCGGCCGACACGGTGCTCGGTCGAGCGGACCAACGATGTCGATCCCCACTGCATGAAAGGCCACGGAGCTCTGCAGTCGCTCGGATCGGTTTGGGGTAGCTTTTGGCCGTGGAGTGAAGGCGGCACCGGACACTTTTGACGAGCTCGGCGAATCTTGAGCGGTAGGCGATAATATCGACCTTAGCGTCTTCTTTGAGAGAGCTCGCGACCCGATGTGGCTTCCGCAAGATCCTCTGTGGATTTCATTGAGCACATAGTCGGCTTCTTCTCGCCCGAGGCACCTCAGGAGGGGTTAAAGGTAAGACTTCAGGTAGAGTGCGCCCTCGTGTATGAGGTACTTCTAGGATTTCGCCATCATCTTTTTGGCTTCGAGCCGATCTTGAGGTGCGCGCCATCGTCGAGATAAGCGCTTTATGGAAGACATCGATTCGGCTCTATCTCGGTGATGATGCCGATATGAGACTCGCTATGCTTCTAGAATGAACCTCTCCATCGATGAACTTGTTGTGACGACTAACTTGCCGAGGACGCCGCCGACATTGTTTTCCCACGTGGAATTCGATGAATCTTGGAGTACACGAATGAGGTCGGATCTCGCTTCGCCTTCTCAGTCTCGCTTCATTCGATCCTCCTGGCCTCGATCCGCTGGGACACTGGTTTACCACGACACAGGGTCTCAGAAGATCTGGACATTGTCCACTTTCAATTCCTTTGCGAGGCGGAGTCACGAGATCGGTAACCATACTCCGCCGTTGTTGGTGGTCGGGAAGGTAAACCGGAGGCGTGGGTCACTTCTTGTTTGTCCGGGCCGAGGAGGAAGATGTACGCTCATTGCCGTTTGCATGAAGCTCAGCCCACGACATCTACCAGCGATTATCGGGCGGTGCGGGGACGGATTCCTCCCGGTGTGGGGCGGGCGTTGGGCGACTCACGGCAGAGCCGAGCCTCGGTGAATTTGGCTTCCACGGGAAGTCGGCGAGCTGCCCTTTTATGGTCGGTGCAGGGGAGTGCGAGATGTCGTGCTCACCGAGTTCGATGCCCACTGGCTATGCGCACGGATGGCTCGGCTTGGAAAGACTTGTCTCAAAGGTAGGTCGGTTAGTGCACGGACGAGAATGAGCTTGGAAGTAGGGTCGGGCGGCTTGGCGTTCATGAGGCAGTGCTACCTTTTCGAGGTGGTGTACCTCGTCTCGGTCCTTGAGAGCTCGGCTAATAAAGTAGATGGGGAGTTGTCGTCTCCTCATCTCGCACCAATATCATGATGGCCTCGTCCGAGGCGGCGAATATAGAAAGGAGTTCACCTTGCTCCGGGCGGACGGGGTCGGCGGTCGGCGAGATACTCCTTCGACTATGCGGCGACAGTGTTCTTCCCGCCAGCGAAGTCGGAGCTCTCCTCGGGATCTTGAAGAAGGAAGTGTCACGACCGACTACCTAATCCGTAATTGGCCGTGACTCGGAATTAAGAAGGAAATTAAACGACAACGAGTTGAACATATGTCGAAAGAAGAGATGACAACAATTTTCATCATGAATGAACCTAATATTTACGGTTCAAGAAGGTAACTATAAGGTAGGTTTCAAGAATGTTTTGTCGACAAGAATGATTTATCAACAATTTAAAACATGGAATGACACGATTCAAACGAATAATATTGAATCCAACGAAAATAATTCTAAGCATTTGAAATCCTTATTCACGTAGTATTGAACATGAACACATAAGCAAATAAATGCCAAAGTTCGGCAACGAAAAACGTGATTGAGAATCATATATGAAGACATAATTCTCGGGCGATAAACATGACCAAACAATTAAACAACCTCGGCATGAATCAACATTTAGAAGCTCCTTTGACAAACATTCGATTCCAAAGATTCTCTCTAAAACTCAACCTCGCATATTTAGAAATATATATGGGTGAGTCAAAAATGCACTCGGTGGGTATCGCCAAAAACATAAAGATAAACTTTGCCCTTGGGCTATAAACTCGACTTGCCATAACATGTACTTTCATAAGTAAATACTTACTGCTTTCATATCATCATACTATCATATGCATATGCATGTATCATGTTTGCATGCAACTTTCTTCTCTCCTTCCCATATCCACGGATTCTTTATGCGTGTTGAGAAGTGGTCTCCTTCTCAAACACCTTAATATCACATACCGAGTTGGACCGAAGGTTCTCAACTACGGTCATACCCGACGTCGGTAAATTCTTTCTTTTTCTTTCTTTCTTTCTTTCTTTCCGTGGATAGGTAGTGCATCATGCTTATGCTCATGCTCATGCTCAAAACATTAGCAAGTCAATCAGCTTTTCAAATCAATGCATATCATAAATCTCATGTCATCTTTCATGCATAATCATATCATATCTTTTGAAAACATTTAAAAGCATAAGCATATTATTATAGAAAATACTTATACCCACCTGGATGTTCCTTAGAGCTAAGGAACTAATTTTCAATTCTAATTCTTTCTTTATCCCATTTGGACCATCAATCCATATAAAATGGCATAAAAGCCTATCAAGACCAAACAAGAACATTAATCGTCTTAGTCGTCGACGCGATCATATCTTCTCGATATCAAATCTAAGACACTATGGTCTATCAAAACTTGGGTCATTGCATCCTCTAACATCTTATTAACAAACAAATTCTATCAAAATTTCTGGCAGCGTAACGTTTATAAACGCATCGTCATATCAATACCAAACCATCTAAACATAGCCCAAACTCCACCAATTCATCACCATATGTCTCAATGATCATATAAAACTCAACAATAAGCTTCAATCATCTCATCTTAGCCATAAACCGATAATCCCTTAAGACCTAATTTTTAGTTCATCAAGTCAACGTCGCGTGAAACGTCATCTAACACCAACGAGCCTATATACATGCTCAACTATCATTAAATATCATCATTTTATCAATAAAACATAAATATCAAAGCTTTGGCTTTGAAAACTCATTTTCGCGACAAACTAAAATTTTACGTTTTTGAATCGTCGGTAGGAAAATCCAAATAAATCATTTTAGACTTTATTCATATCATAGAATCCAAATATGAAGTCAAAATGATCAAATAAAATCAAAAATCCAACAATATATGGACCTAGGGTTTCGCCATTTGGGATCATCCACATAGTTTCGATTTTAAACGTTTTCTTGTTCCAAACACGTTTATATCAATCAATAACACATATATGGAGATAATTCAACCATAACAACATCATAAATTCAAGATCCAACAGCCCTTATTTTCGAAAATAACAAGAATTTACAAACAATAAACATATGATTTACAAATTGACGTTAAGCAATACGTGGACGTCGAATCTATCATAATATTAACAAATAATCAAACAAAACATAGTCCTTCAAATTTTCAGCATATAAGCGAAAATATAAAATAACATATGCTCATGAATTTTAAAATTTTCAATCCGTAGATGTGTTCTAGAGACGAGATTATACCTCGTTTCAAGACGGATCGAAAATTCAACTTTGGATCTTCCTATTTTTGGATCATAAATTTCAAAATTGTGTGTGTGAGAGTGTGTGTGCTGCGTGAGTTTTGGGGACGAAATGAGGAAGATCATGTTTTGAAAGTATATGTTATGTAATAATTTAGTAAGGGTAAAATAGTAATTTCACATTATAAATTAATTTTCTTTTATTTTCCCCAAACAAAATGGTGCTAACACATCATATTCTAGAGAAATCTATAAAATAATTTTTCATATTTTTATCCATGATTTTCGGAATTAATAAAAAATAATAATAATATTAATGTATTTTCATGAAATTTTCCAAAATATGCTAGAAAATTCCATAATTAATTCCCAAAAATTCCAATATTGAATCTTATTTTCTTAACACCTTAAACTCATCATTTTAATCAATATAAAGTTCCAAAATTATAAAATATATAATAGGAACTCACTTTATAAAAATAAATTTAATTCCATTTTATGCGAATAATGGAATTAAATATTCCATTATTCTTAAATCCTTCAAAATCACTTTCTGAATTTTTCCATCATCAAATATCATTAAAATATAATAATTAAAAATATTTTGGCCTTAAAACCATTTTAAATATTTTGCTCTTAATCCGAGCTTAATCGTGACGGCAAGCGCCACAAAATGTAGATTTTGAAATTCTCAATTTTTCAAATCAAAACTTATTGAGCATGTATCTATCATCTTAAGACCCTTGAATCTATGTCTTCTTATCCTAAATAAGATCCGAGAATCTTATCTCGGATTACGCCCGATTCTATCGTCTCGACTTGAAGCTTAACACAAAAGCTTCTAACTTAAACAAATCCTTCTTAAGGATGCAATGCCCTTCTTAATAAGCTCTTAATCACGAGCTAATTTACATTACAATCACGGGTATTACAGAAGTCGCTACTCGGCTCGAGATAGGAATCTCTTGAGGCGGTAGGCACCGGTGAGTTTGTGGATCTCACGGATGGTCCTTGCGCGCTGCATGTCGAGCATCGCCTTCACCTTGGTGGGATTGGCCTTGAGCCCTCTTGAGAAATCCGGCATCCCGGGAACTTGCGGTCTTCACCATAAATGTACATTTACGGGGTTGAGTTTGAGGTTGGCCGACACGAGGAGTTGGAGGATAGTCCGAGGTCATCGGTAGCGAGCTCTCCGTTTTGACTTTTGACTACGATGTCGTCGGCGTGACCTCGACAATCTCCCGATGTGGTCTTTGAATGTTGCATCCACCATCCTCGGTAAGTAGCCCCGGCGTTCTTCGGCCGAAAGACATCTTTCGATGCAAAGACGAAGTCGATGATGAACGCGGTCTTGGGCGTCCTCCAGGGCTCATCGAGTTGGTGGTATCCTTTGTACGATCCGAAGTCGAAGACTTCGTGGCCCACCGTGCCTCCACCTTCTTATCGATGTCGGGAGGGTAACAATCTTTCAGGCGGTGTTTGTTGAGGTAGGTGTAGTCGACACATGCGCCACCTCACGGCTTTCGGACCCAACCTGGATTGGCCGTCCGGTCGGGTACTTGACCTCGAACAAGATCTTGGCCTTACAGGTTGAGTCACTTCGTCCCTTATGACTGTTTGCTGCTGCGCAACACCCTCTTCTTCGCCGAAGGCGGCGGTGGCGATCAATGTTGAGGTGGTGGGTTATGTGCTCGGGCGACACTCCGGTCTTGTCGAGTGGGGACCATGCGAACACGTCCATATACTCCCTCAGAAGCTGCACGACGCGCTACCGAATATCAGCTGGGCCCTGGATGCCGATCTTGACAACCTTGGAGGGGTCGTCGTCGTATAGCTGAAGGTTCTCGGTCAGGTCGTCCCGAGGTGGCGGCATCTGGGGATTCCGTAATTGCTATGCTTGAGGTAGGGCTGCATCCTGAGTTGAGACTCGTAGGCACTCTTTTGCTGCCATTTGGTCATCCCGGATGCTTAGCACCCCCACCGGGGTGGGTATCTTGACTGTGAGGTGGTATACCGATCCTAGCCTTGGTGGTGTACAGGATAATGTTGTATGGAGAGGGAGCTCGTACCAGGAAGAATTGAATGGACTCTGTGACCGACACAGGGGCTCGTCCTACGATATAGGAAGGGTAATGGCGCCTCGGGTTGTACCGCCTCGATTGAAGCTCGCAATCGGGAGGGGCGGGCGTATTGCATTCCCCGACCTCGAGTTTATCCAGACAGCTCTGGAAGATAATACTAACGGAGGCACCGATGTCGATGTAGACCCGGTGGACGTTCTTGTTGCCTATCACGGCTTGTATCGTGATGGCGTCTTGGTGGGGCATGATTTTGGGCACCGGGTCATCTTTGGAGAATACGATGTCCTCTCCAGCTCGGAGTCGCTTGTTCTTCGGCTCCTCGGGGGTCGGCCTCCGAGCTTCATTCTTCAACGACGACCTCGTCGTTCCTACAGGGAGCCCGGTAATGGCATAGACCTGTTCCATAGCATTGGGACCTTCGTCCTCGTCGTCTTCGGGTGGGGTCGCCGTCAAGGTCGGCCCGCAGTTGTTGCCACCGCTATTTCTCCCCCCGCTTCTGTTCCCAGCCCCGCCGGCCGAGGTATTTTGAGGGCCTCCTCGACGAGCTCATCAATCTGCGTGCCCAGGTTTCTACAATCCTCGGTATCGTGACCATATCCCCGGTGATAGTCACAGTACTCCTCGGTTGATCTCTTCTTGGATCCTCGCTTTCATAGGAGGGCTTGAGGAAGAGCTCGGCGTGAGCTCGAATATTTCCGCCCTTGATTTGGCAGGGGGCGCTCTGCCGCTGTGGTTGGGCCGAGGTCAGAGCACGGACTCGATGGCCTCTCTTGATCTGTCGAGGCGCGGCGATCGGCGCCTCGACTTCGGGTCATCGGCTTTTCTCTTGGACTTACGCTCGTCCCGGATCTCTCTTCTTCCGATCCGACTCGTCTCATTTGACGAAGTTGTCCACCGTGTTCCAAAGCTTACTCGCCGTCTTTGGTTTCTCACGGTGATTTCTTTGTTCGGCGACCGGTCGGATCCGTTTTGAGCAGCGTTGATGATGTAGAGATCGTTCGCGTCGATTTTGGCGACTCTTTGATGAACCTCGAGGCGAAGTTCGACATCGTCTCGTCCGCCTTGGCGGATTGTGAGCAGTCGGAGGAAGGGGCGAGGTGGCATCTTCGATAGAAGCGCCATTTGAGCGATCCATGAGGTCCAGGCGGTGTATCTTTGTTACGGCGAGCGGGTGAACCGGCGTCGGGCGTTGGAGATCGGCACCTCGGGAAGATTTTGCACATGTGAAAATCTTTCATTCCTTGATTCGTCATGTTGGTAGTGTGGCGAAAAGGAAGTCGGAGGGTCTCCTAGGCCATCGTAGGCAGTAATATTGGGTGCCCGGTATCGTGGGCGGGGCTTGTCTAGAATTTCTCTGGAGAAAGGGGAGATGATTCTCCCGCACCGGTCGAACCCCGGGAGATCGTTGCCATCTCTTTCTTGGGGGTGGGGGATCGATAGCGGCGCCTATCGTCCCTCCGAGGGGGAGTTCGACTCCGCCTTTCTTCTCTCCTGTTTTGCTCGGCTCTCTGGTCGGCATAACGAGGTGGAGAGCGGCTCCGCGAATGGCGAGGGGGCGACTGGTGGTGGCGGCTCGTCCGCGATGAGTGGCTCCACGAATGGGGGTGGCGGCTCGACCGCGATGAGCGGCTCCGGATGTCGTGGTGCGGTGCACGTTCTCGGCTATCACGCCGAGGTGGGCGCTGGCTGTTTCGGAGGGGGGAGCGACCTCGGGCAGCCGTGGTAGTCAGTTCGGGGGCCCTTGATGGGCCCGCTCCTTTTGTCCTCTGGCTGAGGAAGCTTTGGAATTGGCCCAGGTTGGCGTTGAGGAACTCGGTCACAGCTCGGCCGAGGGCCTCGTGGGACGAATGAACTATTTGTTCGTCCTCGTTGAGATCGGCATTTCCCCCTACGTTGGGGAGGCGGTCCTGAGGGTGTATGGAGATGTTTTTCATGTTGCCCTCAGGAGTGTGAACGCTTGTGGCGTCTGCGATCTCCTTCCCGCGACGCTGAGTGATCACCTGGTCGTCCTCAGCGCGGTTGTTGCCAGCGTCGACGGCGGTTGTGCGTGTTCTTGCCATTAAGTTGTAGAGGGAAACGAAGCTTTCTTGTTCAGACGTTCCCACAGACGGCGCCAATGATAAATCTAGTTACGTGAGTATGCGAGATTTATGTAAAGCAATAGAGAACACCAATGCTTTTACGTGGTTCGATCGTTAATGAGATCTACGTCCACGGAGGAGTGATTCCTCAATACTTTCACTATGATTTCAGTATAATGAGTGTAGTTACAATCTCTTAGCATTCAATAAGTTGTCAACCCTTCTACTATCAATTTTCCTTCTATTTATACATATCAAGACCCCTAAAGGCGTGTTCTATCCCCTTCCATGTAGGGACTCTTCCGGGCGTATAGGGACTCTTCCTTGGCGTGCAGGGGCCCTGCCTTCCATGTAGGCGGTGCGACCTGTGATGATGAGGAGGTGGAGCAAATTAGGGTTGAGGCGGTGGGCCTTTTGGCTTAACCGCGTGGGCAGTCGTGATGTCGGCCCCGCTCGTTTGGGCTGACGGTGGGCGCGAGCGATTGGGCCATATCCCATTAAGAATCAGGATGGCCAGAGAATCGTAAACTAGAAATATTTAAGTCATCTAACAAAAAATAAACTAGAAATATTTAAATCATCTTACAAAAAATATAAACTACAAGGAAATGTATGTTACTATTATGACAAAAACTTGGATGAACTCTGGTTCATATCATTCTTTTTTTTGTTAAAATAATTATATATTAATTATGATGAGTAAGGATAATTAAATTTATTAATTTTTAATTATAGTTTATTGATTCAAAATTAGAATTATAATTCATTTTTTGTACCAATAATTTATCCATATCGCATACAATTCAATCTCCAAACCTATCTGTATATATACATACACGCATATTAGCTAAACTTTCCTTTTTGTGATATTTAGTGAAATTTCTCGATCCATTAATTTTGAAAGACAAAAAGTAGAGCTTGGTTAGATAGATAGCAGAGGAAGTTGAGTTATGGAGACGGTAATGGAGGAGGAAGAGTACAACTGGAGAGAAGTGGTGTTGCCGTCGCTGATACCAGTTGCACCAGAGCCTGAGCTGGACCGAGAGACAGGAGAGAGAAGAAGGGGGCGCGACATAATGATCGCGGTGGATCATGGCCCTAAAAGTAAGCACGCTTTCGATTGCGCACCTCTGCCGCCTCGCCGATACCGTCCACCTTGTCTTCGCCATCTCTAGTACAATTCTCCACTACTACTTTTTTGCTGTTTCGATTTTTTGTTTTTTTGTTTTTTTGCGCGCTACTTTTATTCTATTTTAGAATTTGGCGTTGTTGTAATTGGTGGTTGACCCTAGGCTTGAAGAACCAGATTGTGTACGACATGACTCAGGGTCTCATGGAGAAGCTCGCAGCCGAGGCGTTTCAGGTTGCTATGGTGAGGTCTCACGACTTGGTTCTCTTTTTTCTTTTGGTAATAGTTTTAATGAACTTACGTTCCAGGAGTTGAGGTGTTTCGGGGTTATTTGAATGATTATAATCCAGCATTACTTGAAATAAAAATGGAGTAATCAATTTGATTACAAGAACGAAGTCCGAGCAGTTTAAAATTGTTTGAAGAGTTTTGTAGCTTAGCTTGATTTTGAGTATATGGGGGATTTATTGTAAAATGTATTACAAAAGCATGTTTCAAGCTAATCTAATGTGAAATTTATTGTTTGATCATCTAGTTCCCGTATATTAAAGTAGTTGGAGAATCTTTCTGAATCGAACGCTATAGCTTAATGGCATTACCCAAACTAAAAAATTCGGTCGCATTGGACGAGGAACGGGAAGTGTTTAGGGGCCAATCTTCCACTTAGATCTCTTTTCAGGGGATTTCTTAGACAGAAATATATGGTTAAATGTTAATGTCATATGCCTAGATACTTTACATGTTTCAGAGGTTTCCATGATTAATATTATATTTCTTGCTAAATATTCTGCTTCAAGTACGTGAGCCTTTGTAAATATGTGATCGAATAACATATTATTGTGGTGTGGCAGACTTGATTTTTTGTTTACTTCTCGCACATTAATGGGCTGTATTTTAAAAGCATTTACATAAGAAATTAGGAATTTTATTTATCATCTTATAAATTTATAAGCCAAATTTCTAAGTATTTCCATGGAAATAGGTAAAGACCAAGGCTAGGATCGTGGAAGGAGATGCAGGAAAAGTAATATGCAAGGAAGCAGAGAGGTTGAAGCCTGCTTCTGTAGTGATGGGCACCAGGGTCCGAAGCTTGATCCAAAGGTTCCTCACATCCCTTTTCTCATGAATGTTTTTTTTTTTGGGTCAATTTAATGTAGAAATTTTAAAGGCTGTGTCACGGTGGACTCGAACCAGAGACCTTTGGTCTCGGACATTAACCACTCTACCACTAGGCCAACACACACACTATCTCATGAATGTTATTGTTATCTAATGGGAAATATGAATTTACATGTGCTCCCAAGGATTTATCAATGTTTAATTCACCATACATTAATTATATTTTTAGCATAAATCTATATAATTAATTACAATTATAGGAGTTATCTCGTGTTTATCTACGAATTTTTAGCATAACTGATCAATAGCAGACTTTAGCTTTGATCTTCTGGAGTATATTCCGGATGCCTGATCTTCAATATTGAGTGAGAATAATTTATGGAGAAAATTGTAAAATTTTTGCCACCTATAGAATAACAGTGATTTTCGAAAATCACTGTGTGGGGAGAGCTAATCTGATTTTACCATACTTATAATGCTCTTCTTAGAATCTTAATAAGATACAATTTTGACACAAATACAATAATTATCTTCTTTTCTGAAGATAATTCATTTCTATAATAATAATTTATTGATATCTTATAATATCATATAATATCTATCTAGATTAGGAGATGTATTAAATAAAAAATAATACATTAAGTAGAAAAAAATCTTAGTGGGATCCTATAGGGTGGTCGAAAATTACAACAGTAGAAGGTTTTGATGGGTCAGACTATGGATCAAATATAAAGAATAAAGATGAGCATAAAATGAATTAATTATCTTATATTCAGCTCAGAACATAAATTAATTCATAAATATCATTCCATTAGAGAATTAATGCTGACTTAACCCTTTATTTTTGAAATTAGATCGGGCTTGCACTTAGACTTACGAATCTCCGTATTTAAAATATCGCACGTCCATTAATTATTTATAGCATTATAACTGTTTAAAATTGTTAGAGTTGGTTAACTCGGACTAACTCTCCTGATTTCAAGGAGTTAGTTATTGTATATTGTTTTTCCGTTTCTTCTCCTTAGTGTGCAGGTTACGACATGTTTCGCGGGATGCGATGGTAACACACTGGGGAACACAGAAACAGATCGCTACATATCAGGAGGACTAAGTCTGTTCGGTTCCTACTTTCCAGGAGCAAGTCTTTCAACCAACTGACATGACTTAGTCACTACCTAGTGGGCCAAATCGTGGACCACTACTTGTAGTCGAAGGTCTCTTAACGTCTATAAAAGCAGAGGCAAAGCGACAGCAAAGATACGCATCCATTGAAGAAAATCGGAGATCTGTTTATGTTGTTGAGTCATTTGTAACATTTCCAATATCACACGAAGTGTTTTAACTTTTAATGGTGTTAGAAGGTTGTCCTTTTTAGTACACGAGTGTTGTGAGGAAATCTTTAGTGTTTTCATATATATTGAGAGATAGCTTCTTAGCTTTTTCATAGATCTCAATAGATAGTTTTAGTACTCAACTTTCCGACTTTATCTTGTGGTAAAGTAGTGAGTTTTTGTAACGTTCGCTGTAAATTTTATAGTGAATCATTTCGCCATATTGGCATCTACGATTATAATTATAATCAGAAAAAGTTCTTCGTTGTTCTTCAAGATTTTAATTCCGCTGTTTTACTCTGTGTGTGGATAACAGTCTACATAACAGTTGTGTGTTTAAGCGAAGCAACACTTTCAATTGGTATCAGAGCTTACACTCGATACACTGAGTGAGATCCTGTCAGGTATCTTCGCTAATTTCGCCATGGATTCAAACAATTCTAGGTATTATCGACCACCAATTTTGGATGGATCGAATTATTCATACTGGAAGACCAGAATTCGCTCATACATCAAGTCCATTGATGTCAAAGCATGGCAGTCTGTGGAGAACGAATGGTCAGTCCCAAAGACCACTGATGTTCAGGGCGATGTTACCCCAACACCGTCTGCACAGTGGACACGAGATCAGGTTGACGACGCAAACTTCAACGAGAAGGCCCTCAATGCCATTTACGCATCCGTGGACATGACAATGTTCAAATTGATCAAGAACAGCGTCGTCAAAAGATGCATGGGATGTTCTTCAACGGCATTGTGAGGGTGATACAAGCATAAAGGAGTCTCGACTTCGCATTCTCACTTCCAAATTCGAGAATATGAAGATGAGAGAAGAAGAGAACATCAACGACTACACCAAGAGGATATTGGATATTGCCAATGAGTGTCAAGATCTTGGTGATGCGATAAGTAACAAGTTCTTTGGTGTCCGAGGCTCTTGAACGTTACCCGCAAGATTTGAGATGAAGGTCACGGCTATTGAAACATCTCAAACGGTTGCAGCCATTGAGTTCATGGATCTCATGAATTCACTCAAGACATACGAGATGAACTGGAGGAGAAAGATGCAATCAATAAGAAGCCGATTGTTTTTCTTCTGCGCCGCAACATCCGATGGAACATCGCGGAGATAATTGAGTTGGATGATGAAGAAGAGTTGCAGAGATCAAAGTGGCGATGATGTTGCTCTAATCACCAGGAAATTCAACACTATGGTAAGGAAGATGAACAAGGAGAAAGCTCAAGCCAGGCCTATGGATCAAAGTCATCGATTGGTAGAATATCCGTCTTCAAAACCTCAAAGCTTCACTCCACCAAGACCCGGTGAGGAAGTCTTTTTCCTCGAGACACGTTTAGGTATGATTCCTCCAATATTGATAGTATCCAATGTCGTGAATGCAAAGGGTATGGACATTATGCAAACCAATGTGCGAACACGCTAAGGAAGAGAGGAAAGTCATACTTGGGTATCATGAAGTGATGACGGTCGAGTTCTTCAAGAGGTAAATAATGACAATGACGTCATGCCAAACCTTGTTGCCACAACACTCCATGTCGCAGTTGCCAAAACATTGTCAGACGACGAGGGAGATGCAGACAGTTTTGATCCAGTATCAAACAGGTATGGTCTCGACTATTATTCAAGTTTGTTTTGCTTAAATGCTCTTGTGAATGATACAGATTGTGAGGGCGATTACGATGAAGACTCTATCGCCATAGTACAAGAGTTGAAAAAAAATAGAAAGGACAAAGTCGAGATCTTGAGCTCACATCAAGAGAAAACACGAGGCTGAAAGCATCTTTGGCTAAGCTTGAAGTCTTGGTAACACAAAGGGAAGTCGAACTAAACAAGGTGACATGTCAACTTGAAGTAGCACAAGGTACGTTCGGAAAGTGGAACACAGTGCGCCTAAATTAGATGATGCGTTGTTAATGGGTAAATCGGATCGTTGGTTTAGGTTTTACGATGTTCCTAACATCGTTGTTCCATTAATTATCGTCACAAATGGGAAACCATTCGTTAAAGAAGGTGAACCGGTAAAAGGGTAAAATGACACGAAGAAAACATAGAAAATACGTATGTCATTCTCGCTCTACACCGGTCATATTAGCCTTTTCGTTATAAATTGAAGGCTGATTTTAATGGACATAGGATGATGCCTAGGTCATGTTATATGAACACTTACGCATTGAGACCCTTTAGGCGCTCGTCACACACCGCAAAGCAAACACGACCAACAAGGGAACCGACTCAAAGAGAGTTTGGGTCGAAAGATGATATAAAATGCCATGTTGTTTATCTTGCATTGAAAACTAACATTTCGTGTTCATGGTATTTTGATAGCGGCCGCCCGCCACATGACCGGTAACAGTCGCCTTGCCAACTATGAGTCGTATGATGGAGGTAGTGTATCATTTGGAGGTGGTTCTAAAGGAAAATCATAAGCAAAGGACTCCTAAATGTTCAAGGTTTACCTAACCTCAAGAATGTCTTGCACGTCATAAGGTTTAATGGCAAATCTTATAAGCATAAGTCAATTATGTGATGAAGAGTTGCAAGTTAAATTGACAAAGATTCTTGTGAGGTCTATGATGGTAAGAACACATGTCTCATGAAAGGACGAGGTCATCCGATAATTGTTATATGGCCGACGAACCAAAGTGCAATAAGGCACAAATAGATGAGAGTGTGTTATGGCATCAAAAGTTAGGACATACTAACTTTAGAAATCTTGACAGTTAAACAAGATGGAAGCGAGACGTGGACTACCCAAGTCGGCGTGTCGGAAAGGTGGTCTGTGGTGATTGTCAAAGAGGAAAATGACCCATGTTCCCCACGTTGTACAACATCGCGAACAACATTATGGTACAACACGATGTTTTGAAGCGCTTCACATGGATTTAGTAGGCCTGTCGAGATCGAAAGCTTGGGTGGCAAGAGGTATACATATGTCATTGTGGATGATTTTTCAGGTACACATGGACATTCTTTTACGAGAAAAATCGAGACACGTTTGAAACGTTTAAAATCCTCTTTGCTAGAATTTTAACATGTTTGGTGTTCAAGTGTCAAGGATTCGATCGATCATGGAAGAGAGTTCGAGAATATCTCTTTCACAAATTTTGTGAGAAAAGGAATTTTCCAGAATTCTCGCGCCAAAAACACCTCAACAAAATGGTGTAGCTGAGCGCAAGAATCGAACTCTAATAGAAATGGCACGAGTTATGTTAAGCTCGAAAGGTCTGTTTAAAGTTTTTGGGCAGAGGCTGTTAACACCGCATGTCATATCAACAATCGCGTGAACATTCGACCAGGTTCCTTCAAAACGCCATATGAAATTCTGAAAGGAAGGAAACCGAATCTCAAATATTTTCACGTGTTTGGGTGTGTTTGTTACATCTTGAATGATAGAGAGTATCTCACCAAGTTTGATGAGAATAGCGATAAAAGAATTTTCGTAGGGTACTCTCTAAATAGTCAAGCATACCGTATATATAATCTGAGATTACGGACCATTCAAGAGTCTGTAAATGTTGTTTTGATGATCTTGCTAATCTCGCAGGGAAAAGGCAAGATGAAAATGTGGCTGAATTAATAGAAGATCATGTCCAACAGGATGCTAGCGGCAGTGATGTCCCAACTGCTGAGGCCACAGCCACTGGAACATTGACGCAAACATCTGAAGGTTCCAGTGACACGGAGGATGAAGCTGAAACTGACGTCCAACAACAAGAAAGATGAGATCCTCCAGGAAGAATACGTAAGAACCATCCAATCTCTCAAGTCATAGGTGACGTTCAAGATGGTATTCGAACACGAGGTACAACGTCATTGAACTACAGAGAGATGATATGTTTTTCATCCATATGCGCTTCAACGCCAGGTTTTATATGCTTCGTCTCTAAAATTGAGCCTAAGAATATAAAAGAAGCTTTGGGTGATGAGTTCTGGGTAGTTGCTATGCATGATGAACTTAACCAATTTGTTCAAATGATGTGTGGTATCTTGTTTGAGACCATTGACAGTGAATGTTATCGGAACAAAGTGGATTTTCAAGAACAAATCGGACGAATTTGGTGTCATAATTGCAACAAAGCTAGACTTGTCGCACAAGGATACACTCAGTGGAAGGCATAGACTTTGACGATACATTTGCACCGATTGCACGCATTGAGTCCATAAGGTTGCTCCTAGCTATTGCATGTTATTTGAACATCAAGCTATATCAAATGGATGTCAAATGGCGCTCCTAAATGGTGAACTCAAAGAAGAGGTATATGTTGAACACCCAAGGATTTGAAGATCCACATAAGCTAACCATGTTTCGGGTTAAAGAAAGCATTATACGGTCTTAAACAAGCACCGAGAGCATGGTATGGTCATTTAACAAAGTTCTTAATTGATTTGGGTTTGTTCGAGGAATGCCGATGAACATTGTTTATAAAACGAAGTCAAGATAACATTCTTATCACACAAATTTATGTGGATGATATGATTGTTGGATCTACCTCACAAAAAATGGATGAGTTTGCGGGTGCTATGTCGTCTAAATTTGAGATGAGCATGGTAGGAGAACTAACGATTTCTTAGGTCTCCAAGTCAAGCAAATGGATGATGGAATTTTCGTGTCCCAAAGCAAGTATGCACGGGATATGGTGAAAAAATTCGAGCTGGAAGGAGCAAAGCATATGAAAACGCCAATGGGGTCAAGTGACAAACTGACCAGAGATGATGCTCGAGAAGATGTTGATCCAACACTATACAGATCAATGATAGGAAGTCTCCTATATCTCACAGCCACACGACCAGATTTGATGTTCAGGGTGTGTGTGTGCGCCAGGCACCAAGCTAAGCCTTAAATGTCACACTTAAAGGTCATCAAACGTGTTATCAGGTATGTTTTTGGAACACTGGACCTTGACATTTTCTTTTCAAAAGACACGAACACGAATTTGGTTGGATTTAGTGATTCGGATTGGGCTGGGGATACGGATGATAGGAAGAGTACGAGTGGGGTTGTTTTACCTTGGAAATAATTTGGTGTCTTGGCATAGTCGTAAGCAAAATTTTGTGTCCTTATCTCATCGCCGAGGCGAGAATACGTAGAAATGGAAGTTGTTGTACACAACCCTTTGGTTGAAACAAATGCTTAACGACTATGTTATTGTGAGCACTGAGCTGTTGGTATATTGTGATAACATAAGTGCAATCAATATCTCTAAAAACCCTGTTCAACATTCTAGGACAAAACACATAGATATACGACACCATTTTATAAGAGATTTGGTGGAGGATGAGGTAATCAGGTTAGATTATGTGAAAACCGAAAACCAAATCGCTGATATTTTCACTAAGCCCCTAGATCACGAGAGATTTATGAGTCTTCGTAGATCTCTTGGTCTTTGCTCTCGCCAATAAAGCTTGAATATATTTGCTTGTATCACAAAATGTAATATCCGAAGGTGATACAACTGTTTTGATAACACTTACTGTGTTGATGTTTGTTATCTAACATGTTCTCCTAACGCATACTCAATATGATGAAGAATATCTAGTAATACGTAAAAACACCAAAGTAGTTTGGGGAGCAGCAGGCGTCATCGCCGACGATGCTACCTTACAAAACAGTGCAGCCATGATTGCTTTCGAAAGCGACAATAGGCAATCGAATTTTACATGGGGTCAGATTTATATGTTTTATTCTCGATTAAATGAGCCTATGTTTATGGAGATGTTATGATAACATTTTGTGAAATACCCCTAAAAATCCGTGAGTAATCCCGAATTTTTAGAATTTCGTTCCTTAAATCCCTATTTTTGGAGGATCGTCAGAAATTGGTTAAGTGGTATCACATTTATTTGATCGATTTTGTCTCAACAAATCCCATATTTATCTCCTATTTGACCGGTACCAGACATGTGGTGTTAGTTCCTTTTTTAGGGTTTGTTACAAGAGATATTTTTTGGATTTAAATCACATCAACCTCCATGTCTATCCACTGCTCACAAGACCGCTTATAACCGCCGCCTCGACACACGATCAAATCACCGAGCCTTTATTCATTGCAAATTCTGTGGTACACTTCATTATTATCTCTTTCATCTACCTTGGTGCGCTTAACCTCGCTTTTCTCCGTAAAAGAAATGGATCCAATGACCGCTTCTACTCACCATGCCTCGCCAAATTTTGAAAAATTCCCTAATTCCAACAAAGAAGCATCGACACCAAAGCCGTCCACGAGCCAAGCCCAAATGCGACGCCGTAAATAGCACCGAGAGGACTCTAGCATTTCCATTGGAACCGTGAAGCCAACACCTCTTCAAGTCGTGTATCCCGAGAAGCAAGCCTTCTAACCCTAAAGAGACCGGAAGAAGAGAAAAGGTCGAGTGTTCCAACGAGGAGATCGGAACGGATACCTCGCCAACCACGGGTAGGAGGTCCAGTCCACCAATTCATATTGATATTACGGTGACACCGGTGATTTCAAAATCAAAAGAGAAAGGACGTTACGCCTGCAGAACCTTCTCCAGAAGCCGGTGACCCGCGTGACGGCCAAACAACCACGGAGACATCCTCCGAATCAGAATCAGAAACATTGATATCCCGCAGTGACTCTTCAGACACTCTGGAAGAAGATGATGGTTCGAAATCAAAAGAGCGTGGCCAATCAGATTCACACTCTAGTGATGATGACATTTCACTTGGTGATTTTTTAAAAAGGCTGAAGCGGACGATGATAAAGAAAGGAAAGCAAAAGGAAAGTGTGCCAGAACCTAAGTCCAAGTCAGATGTCCCACCGGTTGTTCCTGAGACAGTGGATGCAACAGTGCCTCCAACACCTCATATCCCGTATTCCGATGAGGAAGATTGGGACTGCAGCTCGGAAAATCCCTCAATCTTTGCAGATTCTGATGTCGAGGTTGAGAGAGAGATCTCCTTCAAATTCTACTCGAGGGAGGTTGAAAAGAGATGGGAACAATTAAAACATCTAAAGTGTTTGAATGAACGAAGGATTGACGAGGTAACCTTTGCCCAGCATAATCTTATTGAATTCTTGAAAGAACGTTGTCTATTTCGAACTGTCTCAGCTATTTATCCCTATCCTAAGAATGTGATAAGGCATGTGTATGCAAACATGGATAAATCCTTCGCTGAGTGTACTTCAAACAAATATTGTAAGGTGTACTTTAGGCGTCGGGTTTTTCACATTACTGCCTGTGATATCAACGCCTTTTATGGGATTGATGAGCTGACTAACGATGTGGCTGTTGAGGATTTTGATATGGTAGCTGACGAGATAACAGGTGGAAGAGTCAGAAAGTGGAAGAATCCAATGTCAAGTGGTAACCTGACATATCTTCATTCTGTTCTCTATAAAATCATGACTTCGAACTGGATTGTGTCCTCCAATAACACAGTCGTTATAATGCCCCATGTTGTTCGTTATATAAGCTTGGAAAAGGATTCGATTTAACCTCGGAAATTGACGTGGAACAAATTGGATCGATTGTCGCAAGGTCAATCTCGATTACCGCCGCTTCCTCACCGATATACCAACTGAAGCAACAAGGCCTTTCGATGGAGCACGAGATGCACTCTTCAAGATTTTCGTAACTTCACCATAAGCAATACCTTATTTACAGGTAACAAACTCCCAAATCTTCCATGGACTAATCCTTCTAAAGGAATTGATGAATGTGTTTGGACGCGCTCCCAAAGAAATGGTGACGATCTCAAAGTCTACGGTTCATTCCATGCTTGAGCGCATTACAAAGCTGGAGCAAACCTCTTAGAAAGTCTTCTGAGTGCGTATTGACATGAATGATTTGAAGATCGAATTATCGGACCTTCTTTCTTCCCAAAAAGGGGGAGTAGAGACAGGGAAAGCAGCAACATCTAGGAATGATGATATG
Source organism: Salvia rosmarinus (assembly GCA_036937905.1). Lineage (NCBI taxonomy): Eukaryota > Viridiplantae > Streptophyta > Magnoliopsida > Lamiales > Lamiaceae > Salvia > Salvia rosmarinus. Next base: position 83,191,798 of record CM072815.1, on the reverse strand, counting down.
GTTGAAGACTGACTGAATTTGGATTTGGTTTTTATGAACTCGTGAACATGTTTTTTGGTTGTTGGTTGGTTGATGATGCGCGGACATCTTATTTTTTTGATGAACATCTGATGGTTTCTGTTTATGGAATGCATGTGTTTATATATGATGTCTGCTACTTTAATGGTTGAAATGCTGGGATGGTATCATTGTTTGGAGGATTGTTGATGAATGTGTGGCAGGAACTGTTATGATGATATTTCCGTAAACAGGGGGAGATTTGTTACAGGGGGAGTGTATTCTATGTATATTTGGGATTCGTAAGCATCTTGTATATATATATATCCGATATGTGTGTTGTATATACAGGTTTTGTGAAGAAAGGCAAAAAGGGGGAGTTTGTTAGAGTTGGTTAACTCGGACTAACTCTCCTGATTTCAAGGAGTTAGTTATTGTATATTGTTTTGTCGTTTTTCTCCTTAGTGTGCGTGTTACGACATGTTTCGCGGGATGCGATGGTAACACACCGGGAAACACGAAAATGATCGCTACATATCGTGAGGACTAAGTCTGTTTGGTTCCTACTTTCCAGAGCAAGTCTTTCAACCAACCGACATGACTTAGTCACTACCTAGTGGGCAAATCGTGGACCACTACTTGCAATCAAGACCTCTTAACGCCTATAAAAGCGAGACAAAGCGACAAAGAAAGATACGCATTCATTGAAGAAAAATCGGAGATCTGTTTATGTTGTTGAGTCTGTTGTAATATTTCCAATATCACACGAAGTGTTTTAACTTCTAATGGTGTTAGAAGGTTGTCCTTTTTAGTACACGAGTGTTGTGAGGAAATCTTTAGTATTTTCATATATCTTGAGAGATAGCTTAGCTTTTTCATAGATCTCGATAGATAGTTTTAGTACTCAACTTTCCGACTTTATCTTGTGGTAAAGTAGTGAGTTTTGTAACGTCATCAGTAAATTTTATAGTGAATCATTTCATTATATTGGCATCTCTGATTATAATTATAATCAGAGAAAAGTTCTTCGTTGTTCTTCAAGATTTTAATTCATTGTTTTACTCGTGTGTGGATAACAGTCTACATAACAGTTGTGTGTTTAAGCGAAGCAACACTTTCAAAAATAATTAATTTCTTTATTTCCTTAAATAGTACCACTCAACCTTATTATTGTACTTGAGCTAACTCAACATATAGAGTTTAGTATAATAAACCTTTTGAGTTCTTTAATGGGACGTCATCATCTTTAACGGATACGGTGAATCGATACAGATAATCAACATGATATACAAACATTGTCACCATCCAAAATGCAGAGAAACTTGGGTTATCACATGTAACTCTCACTCATAACAAGTCAAAGTGATGGTCAGTAACTCATACTCACCTGAAACCTTATCGAGATTTATTTCAACGTAAAGTCATCGAGATCTAAGTTCTTGACGACGATCAGATAGAAGAACTCATTTCACTGTGATTCATCAATACGTCAAAACGTACCAAAATAGATAAGCAACCAAGTCAAGTCACTTCTTATCTATACTGCAACCTATACCAACAACTCGTCTTAAAGTTGTCTTTGCTGTGATTTTTTTATGTCTCAACTAGCTTAACCAATTATACAGACTTATGTGATTTTCTACACACGGTATGATCTTACTTTTGCATGAGATAATGAGACAATATATACAATCAAATAAACAATTCAGATAGGAGATCGGAATACTGGTAACGGGAAACATTATATACAAGTTCAACTATTACGCTTCGGTTTACAATTAACTTTCAATATACAAATCCAACAATCAATATTCCATGCCGCGTCATACTTTCATTCTCATACGTATGTTCGCTTTTGGTCATGTTCTTTTGTATGTTTTCTGTAGTGTAATACAGGGTAGTGAAAGTGAATATTGCTTCCACAATTGCAAGACAGCACCAATTATTATCGTTCCGGGTAAAGTTATACTTGTAATAATCATACTAAGTAGGGTTATTGGCGCCTAAATACATGAACTTTGGACATATATTGGTTTTTCTCACGAACTTTAAAAATTGTCAATAAATACACGAACTTAACATCATTGTGATTTTTTCCACAAATTGAATAACGGTCAAAATTGAAACTGACGTGATAGTCGACGTGGCGCCACTTCATCAAAATGACGTTGTTTATTTATACAATATATATTAATTGACGGTTAAATACATGAACTTTAGATCTATTTTGATTTTTTCCGCAAACTTTAAAAATTTATTAATAAATAAACACTTAACATTATTGTAATTTTTTTCACAAATTCAATGAGGGTCAAAATTAAAGCTGATATAACGATCGACGTGATCTCACATTATTAAAATGATATCGTTTTCTTATACAATATGTATTAAAAAAAATCTTAAATCCATCCCATTCCATCCCATCTCTTTTTCTCTAACCTCAACTTACGATAAGGTTTGAGTTGGAGAGAGTTGTGAGGTGTATTTAAGATCTTTTTATAAATACCTATTGTATAAGTAAAACAACGTCGTTTTGATAAAGTGGTGACACGTTGATTGTTATGTCAGCTTTAATTTTGACCATCATTCAATTTATGAAAAAAAAATTACAATAAAGTTAAGTTCGTGTATTTATTGACAAATTTTTAAAGTTTATGGGAAAAATCAAAATAGACCTAAAGTTCATATATTTAATCGTCAATTAATATATATATTGTATAAATAAAACGACTTCGTTTTGATGAAGTGGCGTCACGTCGACTGCCACGTCAGTTTCGATTTTGACTGTTATTCAATTTGTGAGAAAAATCACAATGATGTTAAGTTCGTGTATTTATTGACAATTTTTAAAGTTCGTGGAAAAAACCAAAATATGTCCAAAGTTCATGTATTTAGGCGCCAATAACCCTACTAAGTATTATCATTTTTTTTATAAAATAAACATACTTGTAATTCTAAAAATATTTATGTTAATCGCAGAAGCAGGGGAGAAATATGTGCTGTAATGGATCGTAAACAGGATCAACAGCTGAAGAATCGTCAGAAGCATGTATATGGTGGTTGTATGGTATCTCTTATAGAGAAGACAGGATTTCTTTCTGTGGGATGTGAGCTTAGATATAAGATTATGATTAGTTGATTTCTTCAGTTGGTTGTATCTGTTCTAATGAAGACAAGATTTCTTTCTGTTGGATGTGAGCTTAGATATAAGATTATGATTAGTTGATTAATTTGATGTTTGTAATATATTTTCCTGTTGTGTGATCATGTATCAGTTTGCCTGTAACCATGTTTATTGTACAAAATATAGTAGGTAACTACGTGTTTCTGTTATCAATCTGTGGCAATGTTTATGCCCTTGAATTCTCAATTTGGGTACATTTTGTTAAACCTCTTACTTCAATCTTGGTTTTATGGAGTGACATTTTTTTTTTCAAAGTATAGATATTTCACCCTGTATGCTCCAACCTCCATTTTCCTTTCCCATCTCACATCAGCATGCAGGCTTGCTGTTCTTTGATTTACTCAGTATTTTCTTCCCAACGTATATTTTGACTAGTTATTTTGACAGAATATTATCTCAGAATGAGAAGAGCAGTCTCATAATTTCTATAAGTCTAATTTAGAACAGGGGACTTAGAATTGAATTCTTGGTGGGCATTCTTTCAGGTTTGCTGGGCTGTACAGCATCCCCACAGATTAAAATCTAGGTTTATAACTTTTATAGTTATAGGTTATCAACTTTGAGAAAGAAGTTTTTCTAGAGGGGAACGGCCCGTGACAACGACTAGGCAAAATTTGCTTTCGTTTCTTTATCCTTTGGATTTTGTTTTCTTGAAGTTCTGGAGCAGGAAAAATTCTCTTTCACCATCCGTTGGGGCAGAGAGAATCATAGAGAAGATAATATGAAGCCAGATCCAGCCTTTATCTTTTCCCACATGGCTTGAAAATGAAGGTGATATTGGTGCCCCTTTGAGGTCCCAAAGTTGAGAAACACTCTGCAAGCCTCAGGATACAGGTTGGCTTCTCAACAGTCTCAGTTTAATTGTATGCCAAAGAAAGAAAAAGAAAAAGGGAAAAATGGAATTAGGGAAACAGAAAAAGGGGTCTTTTTAGTATGTACTATGTTATGATTGAGACCTGCTGTTGCAGATATTTGTATTACATATTTCCTGTTGAATTTCTTTTTTTTCATAATTCACAGCTTTCACTAATTTCTATGTAGCATGGTGATAGAAGATGCTCTGATAGGCCCGATTTCTGTCAGTCTTGACTGATTTCCTCTCATTTTTCTTTCTTCAATTTAATATTGTGTTATGATGCTTAAAAGACTCTGCAACGACAATGGATCTTGGTCAATCAAGTTCATCATTTTCTCGGAGTCAGTCTTGGGATTCATCATAACATGCCTAATATTCCATTGCTTAATCATGTTTTTTTCTTCGCCTCTATACCGAAAGAATATTTGATAGTTGTTGAAGCCATCATGGGCAGAAGTAGTAGCATAGAGGAAAGATAAGTTTTAAGAGATATTTGGCTAATGTTTTTTCCCAACATAGTTCATGGTCTACGCATTTGTAGCCATTTCTTCTAATGGCCCTAGTCTGCACTTTAGTACTAGAAAACTTTCAAATACTTTTGCCCTATCCCAAAGACTATTGAACCTTTCAGCTCATTTACGGCCTGTCCCCACAACTCCACAACCAAAGAAAAAATGGGACAGCTGAGAAATTTCCTTCATTTTCTAATTATGAGGTCTGATAAATGGGATGTTTCATTCTTACTCCTAACAGGAACACCATGTTTTAGTGTTTCGTTGTTGTCTTCCTATCCTTTAGATATATATATATATATATATATAGAAGAGATTGCTTTCATGTATAATTCATACACCACAACTTGTTCAAGTTGATGATTACTGTTTTTACAAGAATTCCAGTTGTTGATGCTATACTGATTATAACATATTATACATGATTAATTTACCCTCTCTTTTTTATTTTCTTTTTTTCCTTCTCTGGCTTGCTGTTAAACAGAGGCTTACTGTAAACATATGCAATGTCTGTTTTATGAGAAGATTTTAACATCAGCAACGGAAATTTAATACAAAATCTGCATTATCTTTCATTATCTTTACTAATCATAATCATTGCTAATATTTGTCATTAAATATACACGTAGATGCAATATACACGACATGTAGCTTCTGAAGGAGGAAAAAATGAGGATCAGCACCGCTTCGGATTGGACTTTTTCAATTCATTGATTTGTATATTTGATTCACATCTCCAACTTTACATGGTTTGCCTCCAGGAAACCTGCAAAATAGAAGTTTATTTTAGTTAAGACTCATCTAGAACTGTAAATGGTAGAATTAGATGACAAATAGTTTGTGAACTAGATGTATGTCGCTGTGGCACTGCATTACGGAATTATTGTCAAAAGTAGATTAGATCATCGGTTCATTTTCAGTGGAAGACAGAAAAAAAGGATAAGGTACCTAATTAGTAACTGCACTATTTAGGACCACATAACTTTAGTTAGCTATGTTCTTTAAATGTGTTGTGGGGTTACTATGGTCTCTCATTGAGTGCAGCAATATCCTTTATGCTTAATTTGTGTAAGCCACCCGAAACACGAAGGCGTAGCTTGAAAGACATGTCTGTGTACCTGTAATCTGCTGAGAAATAAATGATGCTGATCTTCCTTGTTGGTACTCCACACTGTAGAGATTTTGTAGCTCATCCTCCCACGTTACTTGCTGAATTTGCTGTATATGTGTAGTTGCTTTGTCAAAAATCTTGAGATGTATATTGTTTCTAACATTTTAAGTAAAGAAAATCAAATAGAGAACTCACATTCAAACTGGATGAATCAAGAAATGTTTGTGGGGCAGTTACAGGGGCGCTTATGGTTCGCCTAAGCGTGGCATCCATCGGATCCACGACCATTTCTAGACCCGAACCCGAAACTCCTTGTACCGTTGTATTAAACAGACAGTGATCAACCATGCCGGTTGATGAGGCCCCCATTGTCGGATTACAAGCCGGAAAAATCTGTGCCAAGAATTTTTCAGTTTGATGTCATAAGCAGGTTGTACTTGACAGACATATGTTTATGGCACATGTTATTACCTCTTTAAGTAGATAGTTGTCGACGTCGAAATCCAGCCTTGGATTGATTGCAGCTAATTTCATTGACAAAACTGGCATAGATATGGATCTATAAGTTTGGTATTATAATTATGATGATACTTGCAAGACAATGGCAATTGATAATCTCTGTTTTATCTTATCTACCTCTACTTGTCTTTGCAGGGATTGGACATAGTTGATGATCTCGTCGAGCATACCGGCTTTCCCAGTTACCTTGTTGCACCCCGGCACCAAATCCTGCAGGTATTTCATTCTCTCACTTATCTTTTCGCGTCGAACCTGCAACCATCGAAACCGTAGAATTCCTCCATTAGAATTAAAACAAAGCGCCTTTTTAAAGAAAAATAGGAAGTGGCTTATTTTTCTTACTCTTTCAGCCAAACTATGGCTGTCCGTTGCTTGGCCGCGACGGGCTCGGACGTGGATGTAATCGGTCTTGGGCGAGTCGGGGGCCTTCTTTGCCTTGGCAGATGGCCCTTTGCTGTTCTTGTTCGTTGAAGTGCTAATGGTGGTGGTAGTGCTTTTGCTGTTGCTGTTTTGCTCTGTCATCTTAGATTCCTCTTCTTCACATCCCTTCATCTTTTTCTCCTCTGATTTCTCCTCTGCAGCTGTCTGAATACAGCTAAAAAATTCTTAATCAACAAATCATCATGTTGCAGATATTCAAATAAACAGAGCACGAAACAGAAATATACCTTACTCTTCCTCTTTTTGCAGCTCTCTTTCCCCGCGGCGGAGCCGATGCTCGCAGCCACATTGGGCGGGCAGCTGACCGTTCTAGGAAGCGCGCAGCTCATTTCGAAGTCTGTGGCATTTACATAATTCAGAAACCTCCGGAAATCTTCGTTTTCGACACCGGGGTCCGGCTTCATTGCTCCCCCGTTCACCACAAGCTCGCAGAGGCCTTGATCGCCGGTGGTGTCTAGGTGGCTGAGCTGGTCGCTCCCATTGAAGTAAGCCATTGGATTTGGTGGTTGCTGGCTCAGCTGCTCTTGCTGCCATTTGAGGCAAGAGCGCTGCCGCTCGAGCACGCTCATTTCGCAGTTTTCCGAAGTCGAGTTGAGGCAATGCAACATCTCTGGGAAACTACTGTTCTAGTAGCAAGCAAGCAAGTTTCTTTTTTCTTTTTTCTTTTTTTTTCCCTTCAAGAGTTTGCTCTTCTTGTATTTGTGTGTGTGATGGGAGTTGGGGGTGAAAGAGAAGTGAGAAATGTGATTTGAGATATATAGTGTTTTGATGGACGGAGTTGTTTTCCAGGTTTCACGCAGCACACACAGAGGGAAATTGTGTGTAAGGCGTATATTATTGTGTGTGGGGAAAATGGTGGCTGTGGGCTTTCGTTTTATATGCGGGGAAGGAAGAAAAAGTAGTTAGAGAAAAGGATAAATTTGATCAAAAGTTTTAGTTGGGGAAAAATGATTTGAAAGTATTGGATAGTATTTCTTTATTTGGTAGAGTGGGGCATGCATAATTGAGGAAAAGCCGCCGGAAGTCCGATAACGACCGCCGGCCGGAATAAATGAATAGAGAGAGAGAGAGGGATATGGATAGGTGGGGGCAGAGGCATGGAATGTAACCACAAGCAGAAGCCATGGTGTGTGGGGCCCAGGAAGACGTGACTAGCCACGTGGGCGTGTCTGAGGGGCCACACTCACTGTGGGGAAATGGTATTGGGCCCTCCGATTTTGACACTCCGGATTACTGTATCTGCAAAAGTAGGGAAAATAAATAAAGTTATTTAAATAAATTTAGAAATAATTATAATCTTTGTCTCCAACTTAGAGATTTTAAAAAATATCTCTAATTTTAGTTTATACATTAAAATGCCTCCAATTTTGACAAGATTCTAAAAAACATTTTAGATTTAAGTTAATATCTTAAATGCCTACAACTTTGATGATATTTTGAAAAAATATCCTGATTCCATGGTCTACGTACATTTTCTACAAATAGACAACCATAATCCACTACAGATTTCATATCCTTATTACATTTCTATTTCTCATTCACCTTTTCTTTAAAATGACGATGACATCTTTAATCATATTTTTCTGTTGCTGTCTGCCTCGTCTCTCTTATTATCTTGTAATTTATTCTAATCATTTAAATATATATCCAATAAGGAGTAAAATACAAGTTTTTTTTAGTTTAAAAGTAGGATTATCCGCGCGCTTGATGAAATTAGATAGCATGTATAAACCATAAATGACAATAGCAAGGAATAATATCTAGATTTGAAAACGACGCTGATTTAACAATCTTATTGATGCAGTTAGGTATACATATGTGATATAAGTAAATATACGTATTAATTATAAAAATCATTATGAAATATGATGAGGGTTTTGACTCGAGGACAATTATCAGTTGATTAGATTTCTAAAACATGTCAATAACGAATAATATATTCAAGTTGATGGATGAGATAGTGAACATGCTTTTCAAGTTTCAACTTGACGAGGCCTCCTGATCATCAATTTTATTAATTTTGCTTTGAAGATTAATCTAATTATAATTAATAGGGACATGGATGTGTGTGTGTGTGTGAGTTTGCGTGTTACATGCGTTGTAGCTTAGGCAATTTGGTCGTTAACTTTGCAAGTGACTTAACATAACTCTCATATCATAGTTGATAGCTTGATATATCATGCACGGCTTATCTTGCACAATATTGACGCAGACGCTACCACAATCTCGGTTGAAATTAGGGCTAACTTGTCAATTCTCTCTCTCTACTCTACACACACACTCTCACACAGACTCGCACAATATATTATGCACAAGAATGCACATATAAAGCAAGTAACTTCTATGTTGCATGGATGCATTTTAAAATTGTTAAGGTGAAACATGGTTCGTGGAGATTGACCTAAAACCTAATAGTATTTTATTGGAATGACTGCTTACTCTTTACTATGTATATACATGCAAAAAAAATACTCTCTCTGTCCCACTAAAAGTGATATGTTATTTTTGGACATGCAGATTAAGGAATATTGTATTTTGTGTGTAAAAGTAATTGTTTAGAATTCGAGGCACCCTTATATATGATTTAATTTTTAGAATGAACAACTTTTAATGGAACGACCCGAAAAAGAAATGAGTCACTTTTAGTAGTACGAGAGTATATATATATATATATACATATATATATTGTGTGTGTATTTTATATTTGGTTGTGGGGTGGGAAACCATTGGCATGGAAGCACTCATGAGCCTAAGGTATCCAAAACCCAAATGGCAAATGGGACCTGTCTCCATCTCAATTCTTCCATCCTTTCCAAGGAACTAATATCCCTATACCACTAGTTTTTATTTTATTTATTTATTCATGTAAGTATCAAGTTTTCTTTTAATTTCCTTTACCCAAATTCTTCCTGTCTTTATGCTTTTATTGCCCTAGAGCCCAAGTACAATGAATCAATCAACAGTGCCATCATTTGCCAACCTTAAAATGCATCATGCATGGACTCGATCCAGTGCTACTGCACAAAATTAATTATAGTATGTGTGTGTGTGTCTGTGTGTGTGAGATATAAAAATAAAAACATTTGCAAAGAACCCCACATAAATGTTTAGTCTTTTTCACAAAGATTATAGCATATATTGAAAACAATCATTATATATTGGAAAAAGATTACTTGTATTAGTATAATCAACAAGTCATGATTATCATCTTGGTATTAATCAGAAGAGCAGTGAGCTCTTGATCTTGGGGAAAAGCCATTTTTTCTGTGTGTGTTTTTTGAATTACAAAAAATGCTGACAGGTTCTGTTTTCAGTATTTACACCTGCAGGTATTTGTGTAATACATAGCAAAATCCACAAAATATATATCATATGAAATCTGAGGCTGTGTGTGTGAATTTTAATTATTTTATTTTATTCTCTTATCTTATCTTCTAGGGATGAAATGAGGGCAGGAAATAATAAAGTTATGGAATGTGATAAGGGCGCAAGTATAGTAGGTTAGCAGCAGATCGAATGTTCCAAATTCTCATTCAAATTATAACCCATTTTGGTCACACCCAACAAAGAATCTAGTTTCAGATTTGCATATATATGATTCCTGTACAAATGTATATATTATATATGGAAACACGTATTTATATATGTATTAGATATATGAAATGTGCGAATGAAAAGCAGTAGAAAATAATACTAATATATAAAAATTATATATTTAGAACGACGATAATGTATCTAGCAATGGGTGTCCATGAGCAAGGGCTGGCCCCTTATAAATTGGAACAGGTTTACTCATTTTCAGTATGAAGTATCTAGTGAAATGAATTTTGAAAAATGGAAATTAAATGTGGTTGAATTTAACTGAATTTATGATAAAAGAAATGGAGACACACACACACACACAGATGTATTTTTGAAACATTGTCGTCATTAGGGGTGCTTATTGGATCGGTTTCGGTTAACCGAAACCGAAATTTCGGTTATTCGGATATATCCATTCGGTTATCGGTATACCCGATAACCGAAATTAATCTTAAACCATTAACCGATACCGATCCAATAACCGAATTAGTCGGTTATTGGATACCGATAACCGATCGGTATCGGTTCGATTCGGTAATAACCGATATCCAATACCCGTTTGATCACCCCTAGTCGTCATAGATTTGAAATATATTTTGTAGTGAGGTATCTAATATTATATTCTTCTAATGAAATAATATCCAATATTTTGGTCAAATATAAACTCCCTCCATACCATTGTACAGACACACTTTCCAGTTTTGGATCGTTGAAAATATATAGACTTGTTTAATAATGTATTTATTCTTTAATTCTTCTATTAGTTAAGTTTCCCAGCTAATATATTTCATGCATCTTCGTGGCTTAATTATTTAATATTAAACCAAACTGTAATCTATTTACCACAATTGTTTTCCAGTAACTATATCAATGTGTAAAAGTTATACGTATAATTTGAAGGGAGTACACACTTATATTTTCTTTATTTTTAATAGGAGCCTAATTTCTTATGCTCACAAAAAAAAGTCGAAACAGGCAAGGTCAGTTAAAAGCAAACTGATTAAACTTCATGGTGAATTAATCCAATAATTTTTAAACATTAACAATACATTTCCTCAAAATACATTAGCCATCCAAGGATTTATTATTTACATGATAAAACACTCTAAATTGGTAAAATCGATGGCGCCTTCTCCCACATATTTTTTTTATTTAAACTCCAAACGATTTAAGATTTTAAAAAATCACTTTATAATTTTGGATAAATAATTTTTATAAATTATATGACGCTTGATTTGAACTCGAGATATCTCAACAAACTATTGCATTAATATATACAAAAATTACTTCTCCACAATTATAACACTAATTGAAAAATCGTTTCCGAACAACCTAAAATTCCTCACACCATTGAATCTTATATATGTAAAAATAGTAAAAAATTCTTGTATTGGAAAACGAAACCACTTAGAAAAAAAAATACCACTTGCAGCATTTCATCATTTCCAATCATATATATGTACATTGTTTTGTAGTATATATATATATATATATATATATATATATATATATATATATATATATATATAGGAGGGTTAACGTGAGAATCATTTTTATTGCGAACGTGAGAGAAAAACCGATGAATTCACGGTGAAAGTTGATGAATCCATCGGAAAATTATCGAATCCAAAAAATAGAATTTTCGCTCTCATGGGATTCGAACCCGGGTGAAAAAATCAATTTTGAATTCATTAACTTTCTCAACGGATTCATCAACTTTCATAACTAATTCGATTGGTTCTTAGTTTTAGGATAAGAATGGTTCTTATTTGAACCAAACTATATATATATATATATATATATATATATATATATATATATATGTGTGTGTGTGTGTGTGTGTGTGTTGTGATAAAATATATGAGTAGGAACATTGCGCGAATTTTGAATTTGAGCTGAGTTAAGTTTATGAGAATCGTTTATGTAAATATCTAAAGTATAATTTAAAATTAAATCTGCTCTTATACTTTGAATCCAAACTCACACCTTTCCCAAAAATTAAACAGAATTGAAATTATTAAAATCGACCAAGTTGAATGTTAAAAATAGAAAGCAGAAGTCTCTGAGTCATGGGATTCAGTGTTGGAGTTCCATTTATATTAATTTGCCGATTTCCAAGATTCAACAGAGTGCATGCTTTTGCCCAATATGAAAGATCTTTTTAGTGTTAGTCATAAAAGCTACCTTATCAAGATTTGTATATTACGTAATTAAATATGACCCCACTCCTATTAATATGATTTAGTTTTATTGCTCCAAAATAATAATTCATTGTGTCCTATAAGCATATAGGTGGTCTCTTGTACATCAGTCCGTATATATGGATTTTGATACTTTTCTTCAGTGTAAATGGTATTTTTCTTTATTATAAATGATATTTTCTAAATTATAGAATAAAAAATAAATGATATGTTTCTTTAATGTAAATAATATTTTTCTTAACAATATATTGGTGATGGATATATAATGCAGCTTGAATAGTAAAGTCTTGTGTTATGAATACATAAGCAGGTAAATTAAGAGTAGATGTGTTGCACTACCAATGAGGTAATAACGCCTAAAGAAGCTTGAGCAAGGCCTAATTGAAAACGAAGTGAATTGTTGATTGTATCATAAAAACACTTATGTCCACGCCCCAATCACTCTCATGGAGGAAGATACTTTTGTCGTTTCGTACGATATGGACGGATGTACGTGAATTTTTGTGATAAAAATATGATTTCTTTTATTGGAATGCCTCTAATAATATATTTTGAAATAACAAATTTTTTAATAATAATCATTTTTTCGTGCATTAATTGCAGTGATAAAACATAAAAAATAAGAAAAGAATCATTACTTCTGAGAAACGTGTGGTGTGTATCGATATAAGAACAACAATAAGTACTTAGCGTCGAGTTAGTTAATTAGTTCTTGAAATTATTTCATTAGATAATCTTTTAATAAGAATCCTAAACATTTAATTAGAAGATGATGGGAAGCGTTGACTAAAAATAAAACTCTTTAAATAAAATAAATCAATTAATCTCCAAAAGTAGAACATTAAGTTTGTGTGTCGCATTGAAGGAATTACAATATGGATTTGAAATTCATAAAGAAATAATATCCTTAAATCAAAAGCTACTAACCTTATTTTGAAATTCTCAACCCTCTATTTATTTCAATCTTAATCAGTTTCAATCTTTTAATAAGAAATACAATACTTTGGTTTTATGTATATTTTATTACCTATATCGTACTAAGCTTATAACATATTAGTTGGAAACTTAATAATTAAAAAAGTAAAATAAAGTTGAGAAGCATAAAAAAGTAGAATTTGTGGATAAACTTAAAACGTCCCGTACTTCTCTTTCCAGCTGCGAATCGACATTCTGGCTGGCCCATTACATACACAATAATGACAGATTTAATATTATATATGTATTGTCAAAAATCATTGGAAAAAAGAGAGAAAAAACATTGAAAAAAATTGTCTCAAACGACTGTCTATTAGTCTTAATAAAAGTAATACTCTCTCTTCTTTTGTGTGTGTATTGGCCTAATGGTAGAGTGTTAATGCACGAGACCAAAGATTTCGAGTTTGAGTCCACCGTGACGTAGCCTTTAAATTTCTGTATTAAATTGACAAAAAAAAGTAATACTCCATCCATCCTTATATATGATTTTGGCTTTTGCCGATACGTATGGACGGATTTAAATGTCACACCCCAATTCTTAATATAATAGAAGCTCGTAAATCGAGGCGCGACTAATAAAAATACGAAAAAATATAAAGTAAATAAGTTGACTCGAATGATCAAGGCAATAAACTCTTAGAATTGGGAATATATTTCTGAATGAAAATGGAAGGCATCGAATGATGTAATCAATCAAAATAACATTTATCCTCCGGATCACAAGTTTAGTTTCGTGCTTCTGATAGCCAATGTACATCAAGATACTAATATCAAGGATTCAGAGTCTAAGCTCATCAAAAGATATAATTCAAATCATAGACAAGAAGGAAAAATGTAATTAGAGCTAGCTCATCGAAGTCAACACGAAAATAATCCGTAAAAATACGGAGTGAACCCTAATCTCGCTCTCCGTCGTCGATCCATTGATCAACCCGAAACATTTGAAAATATTTCAATGAGTACTAATGTACCAGTGGACATGCATTTGCTAAAAAGTATTTCATAAATTCGTAAAAGCAGTTTATCCAATCATGATAACATGACTTAGAAGGTTTTAAAAAGATAAACCACTTCTAAGCATGCGAAAATATTTCATTCATTGGGCCCATTGTCACGACTCTTCTGTTACTCGCTTTGATCCCGGACCTCTAGCCACCGTCGGATCACATGCCCACATTATTATCATCGGGGACGTAACCCGGACAAATTTATAATTTCATGACGTACTTCAGAACGCATCCAGACAAGCACCCTTATAACGCCTCATGATTTTGTTAGTGCCCGATGGAGATCAACCCATCGAAACAACTAACTAGTGTACCCAATTTTCAATTAACATATCAAGTTTAAAAGAGAATCCCGATCGATACATTTACGAGCCTTAAACAGAGTAGAGCGCATAAAAATATTTTATTGGATAAACATTTTGCATTTCATGAAATATCAGAGCATATAACTCAAATATACTTTTGTAAATAAAACTCACCTTGATAGGACAAAGCCTGAAGAAATCACTATAGTACGCGTCTTGGGAAAGCAACGCTAATCCCCTTGATCGACAAAACCTACAAGAAGCACTAATCTTAATAGGTCTTGAAAAGCTAGCCTTAAGTTCAAGTAAAGTATGATACTAACTTATGATTCGTTAAACCCGGGTTTTCAAAATATAAATAAATTTGAAAACTAATATATTTTGGCAAAGGGCACCAACAATACCCTTGTTCGTCTTTTCGTTTAAAAACGTATTTAATTTCATAATTTTTTTATAATAAATACTTTTTACAAAAGTATAATGCAATTGAAATACATACTAAATTCATATATATATTAAGGAATCTCGCTTAATATGACACATAATAAAATTCTCATGCACTTGTCTAACATAATTTAAGTTATTAAAAATTCTAACTTAATTAATTTCATTAAAAAGAATCTAATTAAATTAATTAAATAGGTCATAACCATAAATAAAATAACTTAACCTTGACTTAGTCAATTAATTAATTAAACTTAATAGCATTAATTAATTAATTAACTTACCAAAATAATTTAAACTTATATTTAAGTTTAAGTTAATTATTTATTTAATTAGACTTAATATAATTTAATTAATTAAGTCCCAAAGTTAAACCTTATTTATCTAATTAATTTAAGTCCAAAGATTTAATTAATTAAAGCAAATCCAGTCATTAATTAAACTAAAGCCCAACCATTAATTAATTCACTGGAGCCCAACCCATTTATTTTCGGCCCACTTCTTTTTAATTCTCAGCCCAGATAAATCCTACAGTAAAGGCCCATGCTTATTTAAATCTCTGGCTCATTCCTTTATTATAAAAATCGGCCCACTATTAAAACATAGCCCATCAGCATTTTATTAAAAAGTACAGCCCACACATGAATTAAAAAAATCAACCCAGCCCAAAAGAAATACTTTCAGGCCCACAATTTAACAAAGCCCAACTAAATTTAATTAAAAACAACTCAGCCCAACATTTAAATAAAGCCAATCCAACCCAACTCACAAACCCTAAACCTATATCCTCTCCCATTTTTCCGGCGTCGCTTTCCGGCAGCCGCCGCCGCCGCCGACCAAAATCCGACGACCTCGCATTTTTGTTTTTTTTTCTCTTCATCTCCCTCTTATCTCTCGCCCCCCACATCTCTCTCGGCACTCACTCACAACACATAGACACACGCGGAGACCGCCGTCGCCGCCTCCACGTTTGGCCGGCCACGTAGCCGGTCACGGCCTCCTCTCTTCTCTCTTCTCGGTTCTTCTCTCTCGGCCCGACGCACGCACACACACGACGGCAACACACACACACAACGACGCACACAAACACACACGCGACGGCGACCGCTGCCGTTCTTCCACCGCGCCGCCGCCACGTCGCTACCCTTTCACCGCCGCCGCCACCGCCTCCCCTTCGCTCATTTCTCACCCACTTACAGGCCCTCCCTCTTCTCTCGTACTCCCTCTCCTTTCTCCCTTCTTCTTCACGTTGCCGCCACCGATGTGTCGATTTCGGCGACCTCGCGGTGGCAGCCACCCTCCTCGTCTCCTGCCTTTCTCTTTCTCTGTAAACCCACGCACGACGGCAACACAGACACACGACAGCAACACACACACACACATACATGACGACGCACACACACATATACATATACGTATATACACATTAAAAAGAATGGGAGATTCAAAGTTTAAATCTTATGGATTTCTCTTGTTGAGGCTGAGGAGAGAATGGGTGAATTGTGAGGCTATGGTTCAAAAAAATGAGAAGTGAGGCTTGTATAGTGTAGAACTTGGATTTTACAATAGGCTTTACTTTTGGGCTTTTTAAACTAAAGCCCATTAAATAATTTATTCTTATGGGCTCAAGTTCGATCCCAAAGGCTATTAATTAATTAAACATTAGCATAATATTATTGATATAATGATTTATATGTATATATATAAATCATATTCGTTTATTATATTTTATATAATAATTCTCGTAATCACTTCATAATATTTAATGAAATAATTTCTTTTTGTTGGAATTTAAAATTATCTTTCACCGAGCACCGAATCATTTTAAAAATTCTAAGTTCGAAAGTCATTCTAATCCTATTGAGAAAGACGGGTATGACATTAAATGAGGCTTGCATCGGACTTGACCCAAGACAAACCCCACACTTTTTCTTATACTCATGTATTATTTTAGTTGAATTCAAAATTAACTCGGTTTAAAATTATTTAAAATTAAAATAAAGTTATTGTTTGTTGAATTATTTTCTTTTAGTGTGATATTAGATCCCACAATTTCTTTGAAATCATTTAATAGTAATGATATTTGCAAAGTTGTGAAGAAATTATATCATGAAGAATTCACTGATCACGATATTGTTTATTAAAATAGTTGAGACATTATAAAAATGATGTGATATTGATGCAAGAGTTTCAAGTTTCTACACTTGTTGAGTTGAGTCCACTACTTACTAACAATGAAAAACCAAATATATACATTATGTTAAATATACTAATTAAGTTAATTATTTTGACATACCTTGTTTCTATTGCTACAACTGAATAAATATTTTCCGCAATGAAACATGTGATTATGATAGTTCTTAACAAGATGGGGGATGATTTACTTGAAGATTCACTAATACTTTATATTGAAAGAGATTTTATTAAAGATATAGATATAGAGTTAGTTATTGATGAATTTTATGTATTAAAGTCTCGCGAGACACAACTTATAGGAGCACTGAAATATTTTGATAATTATAAAATTTAATGCGCTAAAGTGTTTATTTTTCAGCCAACCCCATTATTAAATTCTGGATCCATCCCTATCGGTACGAGTTTTAATAAATACAATTAGTGTAAAGCGAGTGGAATCTAAGACTCACATAATATAATATGTTATGTGAGTGAAAAAAATTGGTCATGAATGATTTTTTTTTAAAATAAATAGATTAAGTGTAGGTAAAAATGTTGAATTATAGTGGAGTCCATGCCTATAAAAAAATGCTCAAATTTTATGGATATATCGAAATGAAACTAAATGAACAAACATAATTAATAAAGGGAGTACCAAAAAGTATCGCTTTATAACTAAAATATCATTCGTATATATCCATCTAGGGATAGTGTATCGGGGAAGTAGAAGAATTCCACTAATTATGAGGCTGCTTGGTTCAGGCGGCCCAAAATTTACGGACCCAAAAATTTAATACATAACCTTATATATTTATTACTAAGAATAAATAATGTAATTCATTTGGTACATTGGTAAAGCACTTACTTCGTTAATCTTCGAACTCCACCAACAGCTTTGTTTATTAACGAAATTTGGACCCAAAATTCTGGAAATTAATCCATTATACATATTGATCGATCTTATTTTCGTAGGGTAATAAATGTGTAAGAAACACGAGGAGATAACGTGGTTCGATCTATTGAAATAGATCTACGTCCACGGAGCAAGAGTGTATATTGTATTGAGTAAGTAAGGAGCGATTACAAAAAGTGTAGATGATCTCTTTCATCTAATCTAGCCTCTATTTATATACCCTCATATTGAGTTTGACTCTAATACAAAGTCTTCTCTCATAAGGATTCTTTTAGATATGCATCCGAATCTTCTACGTCTCCACTTGCGATTTGAGTTGGAGTCTTCTTGGGCCGAACTCACATAGGCCGAGCTTAATGTCGGGGCCCATTTATATTGGGCGTGATGCTTGGGCCTAGTAGTTGGGCCGTATCCTATGATCGATCTTATTTTCGTAGGGTAATAAATGCGTAAGGAACACGTGGAGATAACGTGGTTCGATCTATTGAAATAGATCTACGTCCACGGAGCAAGAGTGTATATTGTATTGAGTAAGTAAGGAGCGATTACAAAAAGTGTAGATGACCTCTCTCGTCTAATCTAGCCTATATTTATATACCCTCATATTGAGTTTGACTCTAATACAAAGTCTTCTCTCATAAGGATTCTTTTAGATATGCATCCGAATCTTCTACGTCTCCACTTGCGATTTGAGTTGGAGTCTTCTTGGGCCGAACTCACATAGGCCGAGCTTAATGTCGGGGCCCATTTATATTGGGCGTGATGCTTGGGCCCAGTGGTTGGGCCGTATCCTATGATCGATCTTATTTTCGTAGGGTAATAAATGCGTAAGGAACACGTGGAGATAACGTGGTTCGATCTATTGAAATAGATCTACGTCCACCGAGCAAGAGTGTATATTGTATTGAGTAAGTAAGGGCGATTACAAAAGTGTAGATGACTCTCTCGCCTAATCTAGCCTATATTTATATACCCTCATATTGAGTTTGACTCTAATACAAAGTCTTCTCTCATAAGGATTCTTTAGATATGCATCCAATCTTCTACGTCTCCACTTGCGATTTGAGTTGAGTCTTCTTGGGCCGAACTCACATAGGCCGAGCTTAATGTCGGGGCCCATTTATATTGGGCCTGATGCTTGGGCCTAGTAGTTGGGCCGTATCCTATCACATCCTCCCCAAAAAAGACGTAGAAGTGAGGTCGTGATGGAGGTGAGACAGTGGATCGGACATTGCCTCGCCAAAATTTGTGATCTGGCGAAATGGAATGCGTACAGTCCTGCCGAAGTTGAATGCTGCCCGATCATAAATTGGCCAAAGTCGAACACTCATTGCCCCGCCGAAGTCGAATATGTAACCTCGTGTCGAGGTGGGACATGGGATGTCGTGCCGAGGTCGAGCACGGAACACGTCACATCCATTTAATGTATACGACGGTTGAGGTCCTGATAAAGTGCACGTTGGGGGGATAACTTCCCCAATGCGCCATTTCCCATTTCACTTTATCCGCTGCCAACTTTCAAACTTGAGAAAAACTCTCTCTCTCTCTGAAAAAAAGTTCGAGTTTCCAGCACTGTTCCTCTTTCCGCTCGTATTCGCCGGAGCACCAGTTGCATTATCTCGATAGCTTTGCTAAAACAAGTAAGTATATATGGCTTCTTCTTCTCGTTCTGATGAGGCTCACGGCCGTGAAGGCCGTGATGTGTCAGTGTCGCCACCGGGTTCGTCGGTGGTATCTTCACGGCGTCCTTCTGTCGTTGTTTTAGATGTTTTTACCGTTGATTCTTCTATTCCTTCTATGCGTAGTGTTGCTTACCCGCCTTTGCGGGATTTTGGTAGGGTTTCCTCATTTTCTTCGTGTCTAGATTCTTCCTCAATTAAAGAGATTTGTTTGAGATTTCATATCCCAAATTCTGTAGAGTTGGCCGTTCCCCGATTGGAGGATAGGGCTTGTGCCCTTCCAGAGGGTTTTGTCACGGTAAATGAGGACAGCCTTAAATGTGGTCTTCGTATTCCTCCACCTTTTTTGTATGTCGAACTGCAACAAAAATCCGGCATACCTCTTGCTCAAATAATGCCGAACTCTTTTCGGCAGTTGACGGGTCTTGGTGTCTATGCCCATCGCCATAATTTTTCTCTTACCCTAGAGCTGGTCCTTAGGTTTTTTCAGTTTAAATCCAGCTCTGGGTGGTACTATTTATCACCTCGTCGTAGTTTTAAAGTGAAGACGAGGTCAAAAATCCCGAACTGGCAGAAGAAGTTCTTTTTTTATCGGTTCGATGATGCATTCCAGTTCGTCTGGAATACGGGGAAGCTGGCGGATGAGGTCACCGATGACAGCTTCGGTGGCCTCGAGGAGTCGTTGGAAAGGGCCGGCCTTGTTGACGAAGTTTTTTCGAGGCCGAGCTCGTCGCTGCGGGGTTGAGCCCTTATGATCCTGCTACCGCGGTAGAACCGGTGAAGGGTGAGGCCCTCCATTCTTTCACTTCGGCTCTTTGATTGATTTTTTGTTTTATGTTCTAACTCGGCCTTTCTTTTGACTTCGCAGTGAACTTCGGTGCTTCGAAGAAGAGGAAGAGACCGAGGTCTGATCTCGAGCCATCCAACATAGCTCCGAAGATTGTGTCTGAGGCCTCTTCCGAGGACCAAGACATATCGAGGTCGCCGCTTTGTCCATCCCACGCCCCAATAAGGAAAGACGTGTAGTTTTCCCTCCAGCCGGCAATGATGAATGTAAGATCGTCGGTTCCTAGGTCGCACGTCAGTCTTTCCCCGAGGTAATGCAATTGTTTTGCACGTCATAACGTTATGTGTTTATGTAATTGTTTGACGTAGTTGACTTCGATACAGAGGACCGAGTACATGACGGACGAGCTCGCGAGGGTTTCCACCCAACTGACAGACTATCTTAATGACGTCGTCGTCCAGTTCCACCAGGTGGCTCGCGTCGTGAGGGGTTTGGAGGAGGAGAAGACCCTCCTCGTCCATGAGGTGGCCGAGGCCGAGGCGAAAGCTCGGGATGCGGCGAAGAGGGAGTCCGCGGCTCTGGCGGCGGTCGAGGTGGCTCTGGCGGCGGCCGAGGTTGGCCTGCTGAAGGCTGAAGTGGAAGTGGCCAGGTGTCGGGAGGCCGAGGCGGCGGCCCCGCAAGGAGAGCTTCTCCGCGCCTTTGCGGAGAGGTTGTTCTTGTCCGGGAGGTTCTCCGGGCTGCCCAGCGAGCTGGCCTCGGTCCTTAATACGAGCGTGGCCGCGGTCACTCTCGATGAAGTCGACGAGGATTACCCGGATTTGGATAAGTCCAAGTACGGGTATGAGGTGATGTCGAATAAGGCCATGCTGCGGGCGTATGCCGAGGCTCTCGCTGACGGCATGAAGAGCTTTCTGTTGTAGAGAGTCCGCCTCGTCGACCCATCGATCGCCGAGGCAGTCCGTGCTGTCGCGGTGGGATGGGACGCCCAGCCAAGTCGCTATGGTCGATCCGCTAAGGAGCGAGGGACGGCGACGATCGCCAAGGCCAAGTCGGAGGTTCGGGCGAGGCGACGACCGAGGTGCAGCTCGAGGGAGAAGCTGCTGGAGGGGTCAGTTGATCCCCCTTTTTTTTTAGATAAAATGTAATCACGACATCATTAAGATGTCGATTTTGACCCTGCCTTAAAGGCTTGAATAAAATTCTCCAATTTTATTGAAGAATGCTTCTTTTTGTTTTTGTCTTCAGTCTGGTTCTGAACTTGTTGATGTGTCTGCTTGGCTGAACCAAATCAAAATTTTGAATCGAGCTCTCGAAGCAAAAGAGGTCGAGGTATTTCACTTGGAAGGCAAGCTGGGCCATGTGCAGGAAGAAGCCGATGTAAAATTCAAGGCTTGTCAAGAGAAATTGGATGAGCTTCAAGCTCGGTTTTTGGAGTTGGATGAGAAGCTGGAGATCTCGAAGGATGATGCCAAATCGGTCGCCGAGGAGCATGCCGAATACAAGGCGGTTATTCGCCGAGGTGGAGGAATGACCATCTCCGAAGCCGAAGCTAAAGTTTTAGAGATTGCAGGCGGTGTTCGAGCTACAGATGTGAGTACGGTCGGGACTCTTGGCAATTTCAGGAGCAGCTTGCCGACCTGAGAAAAATAGGCGGTCTATACAAGACTGTTGTAGCTCGTCATCCGCAACTTGAGTGGGTGCTTCGTTCGACTGCTGAGGCTTCTCCTTCTGTTGAGGCTTCTCCTCTCCCGACGGTGCGTTCAAATACTGGGATTGTCGATAGGCATCCTCGGGAGTTTTATGCGCATGAGAGACAACAGTTATCAAGTAGCCAGGGTCGGATATCGAGACATAGAGATCGAGTTGGTCGAGCTCCTGGTGTCGATCGAGGATGAGGTAGAGGTAGGGGTAGGTAAGCATAGATGAGCTGCGAACCCCGATTTTGCTGAGATTGCCTATAGCTTCTCCCAGCCTCCCGATCCTTCATCGTCCTCGTAATCTTTGTGTATGCGTTGTATATTTTGGAAAGAAGAACAGATTTTTCTTTATCTTGTGTTGATTTTTTCTTTTTATCATTCGTCCTCGTAATCAAACGAAGGTAGGTCGTCCTCGTAATCAATCGAAGGTAGGTCGTCCTCGTATTTAAACGAAGGTAATCCATCCTCGAAATAAACGAAGGTAGTTCATAATTCATCATCGAAATAAACGAAGGTAGTTCGTCCTCGTATTTAAACGAAGGTAATTCATCCTCGAAATAAATGAAGGTAGTTCGTCCTCGTATGAAACGAAGGTAGTTCATGCTCGAAATAAACGAAGGTAGTTCTTCCTCGTATTTAAACGAAGGTAGTTCATCCTCGTATTAAACGAAGGTATAAGTTCCTTATTTATCGAGAAGTGTCGATAGGGGTGGTCCCCTCACGCGCGTTTATTTTACCCTGTGTTGGGTTTATTTATCATCCTCTTAGAGGGTATTATATAACGGGGAAGAGGTAGTATGCATAAGTGACAAATGAAATATGCAAGAAAAAGATTTTATTAATGAAACACGACGTAACAAAAGAAAATGACCTAAAGACACGACTTAACAAGACTAAATGAACAATTCTTTTTCTTTTGACACTTATGCAAAATATCTCTTAAGATGAATGATGTGCCATGTATGAGGTATTTGCTCACCGGATAAATGGGCGAGCTTATATGACCCTTTTCGAGGACTTCTTCAACTCGATATGGTCCTTCCCATGTGGCTTCTAACTTGCCGAGCTTTGCAGCTTTACTGACTTCGTTATTTCGAAGTACGAGGTCGCCTACTTGGAATTATCGGGATTTGACACTGGTTATAATACCGAGCTACTTGTTGCTCAGACCGAGCTTCTAATGTGGCGAGGTCTCTCTCTTCTAGCAGATCGAGGTCAGTTCGTAGATTCTCCTCATTTACTTCAGCTGAGAAATGGATGGTACGGGGGCTCGGCATACCGATTTCTACCGGGATTACTGTCTCGGTTCCATACACCAAACTGTAGGGTGTTTCTCCATTCGATGTCCGAGGTGTTGTACGGTATGACCATAAGACTTGTGGCAAATTTTCCACCCAGTTGTCTTTCACTCGGTCGAGGCGAGTTTTGAGTCCCTTCACAATTGTCCTGTTGGTGACTTCGGTTTGACTATTTGCTTGAGGATGGGCCACCGAGGTGAATTTTTGTTGAATTTGAAGCTCTTGAAACCACTCTTTGAAGACCTTATCTGTGAACTGCGTCCCATTATCCGAAACAAGGACATGGGGGATGCCGAAGCGACACACAATATTTTTTCAGACAAAGTTGAAAGCGTTTTTGCTTGTGATTTTCACAAAGGGTTCGGCTTCCATCCACTTTGTGAAGTAGTCGATGGCGACAATCAGGAACTGAAACTGCCTTGGAGCTTTACAAAAGGGGCCCACGATATCGATCCCTCATTGCATGAATGGCCAATGGCTTTGCATGCTGACGAGATCGGTTTGAGGTAGCCTCGGCACATTTCCATGAATCTGGCACTTCAGACACTTCTTTACGAGGTCGATTGAGTCTCGGAACATTGTTGGCCAATAGTATCCCCATTGCATGATTTTCTTTGATAACGCGCGGGGTCCGATATGGCTTCCAAATGATCCCTCATGTACTTCTCGTAGTACATATTTAGCTCGGTTCGGACCCAAACACCTTAGGAGCGGCTGGAGATACGACTTTCTTTAGAGAATTCCTTGCTCAAGTACGTATCCCAAAGATTTCCTTGCTCAAGTACGTATCGCAAAGATTTGCTCAAGATTTTCCTAGCTTCGAGTCTGTCATGAGGTAATTCGCCCTTCTCCAAATATGCTTGAATGTGAGTAATCCAATTAGGTTCTTCATCAGAGACTATGTTAACTTCGACGTCGACGTCGTCTATGCTTCTCTTTTGGACTTCTTCTACTGGCGGGCTCGTTGATGACGAAGCCAGTTTGCTTAAGGTGTTAGCTTGGCTATTCTGCTCCCTTGGGATACGAACCAACTGGAAGTATGAGAAAGACGTTTGTAGGCTTTTGGCTTTTTCAAGGTATTTTTCATCATGTTGTCTTTAGCTTCGTACTTTCCCAACATGTGGCGTACTATGACCTGAGAATCACTGTGAACTTGCACAGCTCGTATTTGAAGGCTTTGAGCTAGGCGAAGTCCTGCAATTAAGGCCTCGTACTCCACTTCGTTATTCGTAGTTTTGAATGTAAACCGAAGTGCGTAGGTGATTTCTTGGCCTTCTGGTCCTAAAATTAAAATGCCTGCCCCACTTCCCGTTTTTCCCGAAGCTCCATCCATATAGATTTACCAGCAATTCTCGAATGCGTCCTTTATGGGTTCGGCTTCGGCATTGATTGTGATAGGCTCGGTGGGCTTCGGCATTGATTGTGATAGGCTCGGTGGGCTTCGGCTTATCTGTGAAGTTAGCCTCTACTAGAAAGTCGCTAAGGCTCGACCTTGATGGCTCGACGAGGGCAAAAGAGATAGCGTGCTCGCCCAATTCAATTGCCCACTTCGCAATTCTCTCCAAGCTTCGGCTTTGTCAAAACTTGCCGAAGTGGATGATCGGTGAGAACTCGTATAGGATGTGCGTGGAAATAGGGACGTAGTCTCCTTGCAACATTTACTAATACTAAAGCGAGCTTCTCTAGAGGTTGATATCTCGTTTCTGGCCCTTTAAGTGCTCGGCTAATGAAATACACATGGAGTTGAAGACGTCCGTCCTCTCGTACCAAAACTGCACTTATGGTTTCATCCGAAGTCGCGAGGTATAGGGAGAGGACTTCTCCTTCTTTCGGGACAGATAAAGTGGGGAGTTTGGCGAGGTAATTTTTGAGATCTTCAAAAGCTAACTTGTGTTTATCATCCTAATTGAACTCCGGAGCCTTTTTGAGAATTTTGAAAAAGGGGAGTTGCTTCTCCGCGGCCTTTGAAAGAAAACGGCTCAGTGCAGGTATGCAGCCCGTCAACTTATGCACGTCATGGATGGTCTTCGGCATCTTCATCTTCAAAATGGTTTGAACCTTGGACGGGTTAGCTTTTAATCCTTCTTGTGAAACCCAGCACCCCAAAAATTTCTCAGACCGAACTGCGAACGTACATTTTCTGGGGATTTAGTTTTAGGTTTACTTTACGAAGTAAGCCGGGGACAATTCGGAGGTCGGCAACACATGTGGCTTTCTCCTAACTTTTGACGACGATGTCATCCACATACACCTCCACGATTTGACCGATGTAGGGCTGAAATATCTTGTCCACCATTCTTTGATAGGTGGCCCCGATTCTTGAGTCCGAATGGCATTTTCTTATATGCAAAGACGCCAAGTCCGTGATGAAGGCTGTTTTGGATCGTCCTCATCACTCATCAAGACTTGGTGATACCCTCAGTATAGATCCAAGAAGTCAAGACTTCAGATCCGACCAAAGCGTCAACTTTTTGTTAATATTGGGAAGGGGGTAGCAGTCCTTAGGGCAATGTTTATTGAGATCGGTGTAATCGATACACATTCACCATCCCTCTCCTCCTTTCTTGACCATCACTGGGTTGACTATCCAAGTCGGATACTTGACTTCGAACAATATGCGTGCTTTCAAGAGTTGGTTCACTTCGCAAGTATGACTGATTCCGCTCGCCGTAAAGATCCGCCGCTTTTCGAACCGGTTTGACACTTGGGTCAATGTTGAGCCGGTGAGTAATAATACTTGGTGAGACCCCGATCATGTCGAGGGGTGACCAAGCGAAGACGTCTCGGAATTCCCTTAAGAGTTGGATGATCTGCTTCCTCAGTTGAGGTACTTCGGTAGAACCTACTTTGACGACCTTGAGGGGATCGTCTTCATATAGTGTGACCTCCTCTACCGAGCTGTCGAGAGCAGACGACGTCCTTTCCAGTTCCAACTCCTTGGGCTTCGCTAATTGCTATGCCTGTGGGTGCTCGAAGTCCCAGCACCTTTTAAGGCGACCTGCATGCACTCTTTTGCTTGTTTCTGATTTCCTCGGATCACAGCTACCCCTCCTCTTGTAGGGATCTTCATGGTTAGCTGATACGTTGAGCATACCGCCCTCATTGCATTTAACCAGTCTCGAACTAGTATAATGTTATATGGTGAGTAGGCGTTTACCACAAAGAACTGTACCACCTTGGTGGAGCTCGTCGGCGCTTTTCCCACTGTGACAGGTAGTCCAATGATCCCTTCCGGACGCGTCTCTTCTTGCACGAAGCTTCGAAGTGGTAGTGGTGCTGGTGTAAGGCGTGCCTCCTCAATCCCCAATTTGTCGAAACACTCCTTGAAGAGGATACTCACCGACGCACCACTATCGACGTACACTCGCCGAACTAACTTGTTGGCGACTACTGCTTGGATTATCATTGCGTCCTGGTGAGGTACTAGTACTACAGCTAGTACGGGGTCGTCCTCAGAAAAGGTGATGGCCTCGCCCTTTTTAAACCTCTTGTTTACTGTGTTCTTTGGTTCGGGGACTTGGCCTCGGCAAGGAAGACTTCAGAGTACCGCGAGGAGCCCGTGATAGTGGATATGATTCCATCATACCGAGGCTCGTCATCACCATCTTCATCCGTGTCGTGCCTCGCTTTCTTGCCGGTGTGAGGGCCACAGTTTCCTCTTTCTTGCTTCTGCTTTCTCTGACCTCGGTGGGGAGCCTCATACTGGTCAGTTCGTCGGCCATGACCTTGATATTTCTTAAGAACCCCGTCATGCACCAATTTTTCAATATCTGCCATGAGATTCCTGCATTCCTCCGTGTCGGGTCCATGATCCTTATGGAAGGAGCAATACTTATCTTTGGATCGGCGTTCGATCCCTATCATGGGCCGAGGTCTCGAACATGTCGACATGGAGCTCGTAGATCTCGCCTCGTCTTCGTCGGGGTGTATCGAGGTCGCTACGGGTTATGACGTGGCCCAAGCTGACAGACTCTAAAAAGCCACGCGTTGTATCCTTTCTAAGGCACTTCGTCGACTTTGGCCTCTGCCCCTCGACCATCCTCTTCTTCTTCTTGTCGAGGTTCCACCTTTCACTTCACGCTTTCTCCTCTCGCGCCGTCCGCCTGGCGAACCGATCTGCTATGCGCCACGCCCGACGCAAGGCCGGGCTCGATTTGACGATCTCCTCAGATAGGGCCCGTGCAAGATGCCGTTATGGAAAGCCGAGATGATGAGGAGGTCGTTTACATCCTCGACTTTTAGGCTCTCCTTATTGAACCTGGTCATGAAGTCGCTGATGGACTCACCTCGGCCTTGCCTCACAGTGAGGAGATGAGCCGATGTGGTTTTGGACTCGGTCTTTTGGAAGAACCTTCGATGAAAGGCTTCCATTAGATCTCGGTAAGATCCAATACTACCGGGTGGTAAACTGTCGAACCACCGGCGAGCGTTGTCGATCAACAACTCCGGGAACAGCTTGCACATGTGGACGGTGTTGAGACGCTGATTGATCATGTTGTATTGGAACTGAGAAATGAAGTTTTGGGGGTCCCGCAGTCCGTCATATGGGGCGATACTTGGCACTCTGTACTTGTCGCGGAGAGGGGTATCGAGTATCTCGTTGGAAAAAGGGATAATAATCCTCCCGTATCCATCGAACCCGTCTCCCGGAGAGCGATGCCGAGTTCGTCGGCTGGACTCGTTATAATTGTGGGGGTCGACCTCGCGGTGATCATGACGACCTGCCCCACGTTGCTCATCCCTTGCATGATCGGTTTGGAAACCAACTTGTGTAGGGGTATTATTCGCAGTACGAGTGCCTACCATATGAAGGCTAGGGGATTCACTTCGCTGTGCCGCCTCGTGTTATGATGAGACTTCGGCATCCTTTTCATCATGACGAAGCCGACCTTGTTCTCGGCTGAGGTACTGGAGGAAGCTCTCCTTATTCTTTTCGAGGAACCCTTTAACCACCTCGTCGAGGTTCAACTGCGGTGCTTGGGGTTCCTCTCTGTTGCTGTTGCGACCTCCTTCGCTGCGGTAATCTTCTTCTTCATGTAGGATAGGGTTACCTCGCTCATCCAGACTTTGAACGTGTCCTTCGGGGGTCGTATCTCTTATCGGGCTTTTCCCTGGCCGTGTTTGGCGCGTCTTGCCGCCATTATTGTTGCCGATAACAGCCCTGGATGTAGCGCTTCGTGTATTCCTCATCGTTGTGATTGATTCCCTGAGAAAAAGTTGATCGAAAACACAGAATTGAGTTCCCACAGACGGCGCCAGTGATCAATCTTATTTTCGTAGGGTAATAAATGCGTAAGGAACACGAGGAGATAACGTGGTTCGATCTATTGAAATAGATCTACATCCACGGAGCAAGAGTGTATATTGTATTGAGTAAGTAGGAGCGATTACAAAAGTGTAGATGATCTCTCATCTAATCTAGCCTCTATTTATATACCCTCATATTGAGTTTGACTTTAATACAAAGTCTTCTCTCATAAAGATTCTTTTAGATATGCATCTGAATCTTCTACGTCTCCACTTGCGATTTGAGTTGGAGTCTTCTTGGGCCGAACTCACATAGGCCGAGCTTAATGTCTGAGCCCATTTATATTGGACCTGATGCTTGGGCCTAGTAGTTGGGCCGTATCCTATCACATATATCAAAATATATTATACTCTATTTTTAACGAATTTTGGGCCTAAAATTCTGAAAATTAAGCCATTATACATATATAAAAGAATATTATAATTATTCACCAGCAATTTGGCATCATTTTTAACAAATTTTTGGGGCCCAAAATTCTAAAAATTAATCTATTATACATATATAAAAATATTATAATTACTCACCAGTAATTTAGCATCGTTTCCAGAACATTTTTTAAACAAAATTTCGGGCCATATATGTAGACATTTTTTATACTCGTTATATTAGAAAATTAAGTAATGGTGAGGTGCAAGATTGGAATAGTTAGTTTATAATAAACATGTGGATAAAGTGTATTGTTTTTTGTAAAAATAATTTTGAGTATTAAAAAAGATATCTTAAAAAATTATGAAATAAATGATATTGTAAATGACTTTGCAAGTGAAAAAGCTAAAACATGTATTTTTTATATTAAATAATTTTTTCATGAATATTATATTGGATTTTTTAATTATCGAAAATGGCCCATTTTTATTGTTTCGTCCCAGTTCTCATTTTTTGTCAAGATCAGTCCTGGTTTGGTTGACTTGAGCTTATAAATTCTTAAAACAACTTATAAGTTGTTAAAATACATTTAACAGTTTATAAGCTCCTAAAAAGATCCTCAATGCCAATTTAATTTTTATAAGTTTACAAACAATAATGAATTTACCAAAATAATATTACTATGATTTATTATTTTCAACATATATTCTAACAATTAATATATCTTTAATTTTATCTCTCTAACTCGATATTTCCAACATATATTATAACAATTCACGTATCTTTAATTTTCTTTCTCTAACTTGTGATTCTTTCTCTAGCTTATAAGTCCAATTATACAAACACTTTGACAACTTATAAACTTTTAAGATATTATATTTTTATAAGTTCTTAAAACATCTTATAAGCTATTAAACTTATAAGCTATTTGAAATACGACTAGCCAAATATCCTCTATGTCAAACTTACTTCATAGAGTTTTCAATAATTCCTTGAATTTCTTCTATTACACAATTTTTTCAATACTAAAATAGCGCATAATTTTAGTTCCGTCTCGAACAACTTACTCTTTTTTTTATAGCAAAAGAGAATATCATAAAAGATTCTTGTTTCTTGTTTGATTTAATCATAATAATAGTAAAAATTATTTTGGATTATTACAAAATAAATACTACAATTCATAATAATAATGCAACAAATCAATTACATAATAATATATTAGAAAAACTGCCAAATAAATCACAAACTATAATTGTATTTGAAATTTCAACATTATTTTTAAAAGTTTGTAATTAAATATATGATGTATATTTTATTTTATTTTTTGCGATTAAAACTCTAATCAACCTATCAAATCATATTTTTTTGATAAATTATCGATCACTACTCAACCATATATCAAAATATTCCTATATTTAAAAACATCAAAATCCATTAATTAATTGCATGAATTGTTTGCTATTGTGGCGAGAAAAAAGTTCAAAAATACGGTTGTATGTCACTCAACTACATGTTAAAAATTTCATGATCTAGTCGTTTTGAAGCTTTGATTAAACCGCTAAACTATTCTCTAATGTGCAGTATATATTTCTTCTCAATGTATTAGCAAAAACGATGAATCAAATGGTCTAAAAAATCATAATCTTGTTATAAATCTGCTAACTTTTAATCAACTAAACTAAATTTTTGAGGGCAATAAAAAGCCTCAACCTCAAATGCCAAACTCGTCATTGAGTTCTAATTTTATATATATATATATATAGGAGATGGATCAGGTAGGAATGAATAATTTGATAGGAAATAGAAATGAATCTGGGCCTTTGATTTGCTATATCAATGGTTGAGATTTAATTTTCGGATGTCTTCTGATTTTGTGTTTGTGTGCTACACGGATTATTGTGCAACACTATAACTCTTCGTGTTCTCTGTGTAATGAAAGATGTGCTAAACTAATATATTTAGCATATGTGCTACGAATGGATGAAATATGTGCTAAACTAACATATATAATATAGTAATTCGATTGTCTTACACAAATATGAAAGATGTGTTACTATTCTTATTTTCGTACATTAAAGAGTTTTCTCACCATAACCAACCCCTATATAGGAGATGGATCGGTAGGAATGAATAATTTGATAGGAAATATATATATATATATATATATATATATATATATATATATATATATATATAATAACTTTTAAAAGTGGTGTTAAAATTGTAAAATGCTCAATAATTCATTATTTATTTGGTAATTTCTCTAATTTATTACAATATTATATTTCAGCGATCCATCTTTTTCGAGACATTTTTTTATTGACATAATTGAACCAACTTTAATAAACATAAGAAGTTCATAATTAAAAACGGCTAAATATTTCATACAAATACACGCACACGCACCAAAAAGAATGTAATTTATGAATTTTTGGAGATGGCCAACTTCTTAAGTGTGGTGTTTGTGGCTAAGATATTTCAAATTCAAATATTTTTAATATATTAGGTTTAGCTTGCCGCACATGAATCATAAATTTTATAATTAATTCAGTATTGTAATTAACTAATATTCGTGCATATAAAATAGGACTAAATATTGCATTCAAAGGCACGAGCCTTGTGCTCGTCATGTTATCTTTCGTCTTAAATGTCGAATCCACACATAATTAACTAGTTTATAACCCGTCGAGTTTCGACGGGAAATCATTTTACGTTGTAATTTATAAGTAGAAATTTAAATAATAATTCAAAAAATATATCTAGGAGGATGTTTATTGATTTTTTTTTCTTACTATATATACAAAAAATCAATAGAAATTAAATTCAAAATATATTTAAAAATATAATAATAAAATATTATTCTAAATATAAAAAGTGAAGACTAATTTTTTTTTAAATATGAAAAAATAACTTTGTAATTATCTGACATCCATCTAAAATTTCATTACCACGTTAGTTATTGTACCGTGCGTCTCACCATCTATCTAATATTTCATTACCAAGTGAAGATTAAAATTTTTAAATCACTTTTGCTAGTGACTCGTAAGATTATAATGTGGGATTAATCATGACTAAATATATGTTTCGCTAGGTAAAGTCCTACGTTTGAAAGAGATTGCACATGTCATGTTTTTATGTTCATATATAACAAAACAAATAGTTTTTATATCAGAGCGATCTGTCTAGATTTGATACATAAGTTGTATTCTGTTAAGTTTCGATAAAGAATTGCATTACGTTGTACTTTATAAATCAAAATTTAAAAAATAACTTATTATTTGCTAGAGTTTAGTCACCTTGAGTTGTTGACAACAATAGTGAAATGATATGATAGGCTAGAATTAATCTACTCTGGTCGTTGGTTGCAGTGGAGCAAGGCGATGGTTCGAATAGTTGAGGCTAGAGTTTAGTCAGATAGACCCGTATAAAACATATATACTCATGTCAATCCCAAACTCGATTCAAAAGTGATTTTACTACCATTCTCATCTAAAACTCATAGTGATATTATAATTACCAAAATCATTTAAATTTATAAATACAAATCATTACAGTAATTGGTTATCCGTTTTAACAAAAACCCAATATGACAAATTAAAATCAATAAATAGTATAAACAACAAACTACTAAAAAATGAAGAAAATTCAATGTAGGCATGTCGATTAATGTTCAGACTCATCTAAAAATGAGTTATTACTCGTTCTCGTCTCACACCCGTATAGTTTTAATTACTCACTAATTACCTGAAACTGTTAAATTTTATAAATATAAATTGTTACAAATATGATTATCGATTTCAATAAAAATATCTATATTACAAAATAAAACTAAATAAATAGTATAAATAAAAAAGATCTAAAAATAAAAAAAAAATTCACATTGGCATGTTGATAAATGATTGAACCCGTTTAGACCGTCGAAACTTCCAAACACTTTTTTATTTACAAAATATCTAATAATCAAATATTAATTTGTTATACTAATGATTGTCGTTGAGGCTAACGGTGATATCTGTAATTTACTCATATATATTTGAATTTATAAATATAAATATAAACTATTAAAATAATTGATATTGTATATATAAAGAATTTATATTTTAAGTCAATTAATTAATAATAAAAATCTGATAATTTAATCTTTAAATAATAACATAAAATGAGTTTCTTAAAATAGAATAGATTATTTTTACATTGTGTATGTCTTTGGTATATCAGTGTCGGCATGTCCACTATTTATACTTCAAAAAGATCATCTCTTATTGTAGCAATTCAATCATAATAGCTATATATTTCAAACTCTTATAGTGTCATGTAATGTGACGAAAATTGAGTTTTCTCATTTATTAGAATATATTATATATTAATGGATACAACTTATAATTTATGAATTTTGTAATTATTAAAATTAATTGGCATTGATGCATTTTGTATAACATTGTTTTAGTTGGTTTATTATATTTAAACCATTGCGTATATTTAAAGTTTATGAGTAAATATTTTAAAATTATTTTCATAAGATTTATAAATGCACATATATTATGGATTAATATTTCTTATACTTTTAACATATTTTCATAAAATAATAATCATGACATAAAAAATATATATATCTCGATTATTAGTGTATAGAGATTAATACAATATGATAATCAAAGTATCAACATTATTACAACATGTGGACATTGTGATTGATTAATTGGTTGATTGTTTGCATGCTAAATCAATATTAGCTAAATATAACTCGAACTATTAAAATGTGATGGAAGACTTCTTAATGAACTTACATAGTTTCATTATTAATCCCATGAAGTTTATTTACAAAAATAAATATTAAACTTAAAATATATTATATTTCTTGAAGGAAAAAAAATAAAGGAATGATTTAATAGGATATATTACATCATAATTACAATACAATGATTTTAAATCAAATTGAAATTAAAAAAATTGATAATGATTTAAGATTATAAATTGAATTAAATAAAAGCAATAAAAATATATAAGAATTTATAATATCACATTTAATTTTAACATAACAATCAACATATTAAATGATAAGTGGTTAAATAAGGAAATTTGTGACATTTAGAAAAATAAGAATAAAAAATCATAAAAATGCCTCATAAGATTGTATATGAATGTGGTGTCTTCAATATGTAATGAAATTATATATTAATATATTGGTTTGGACTCCAGAAGATTTCACTCAATCTTATAGTAGTGACTGTCAAAATCAAGTAATTGAATCATATTGTGAAGTTCATGCGTTGTATCGCCATCGCCAATATGAGCCTCGCCATCATGCTAAGAAGTGGTGTTGTCGATAACCTTATCAATATGCCTTGGTTGTGAATTCAAGCACCAAATTCGGTAGTCAATGAATTAAAGATGTCTCTACGTCGGATCTTGTCTTCCTTCTCATATGAAGACACAAGCTCGTTTTTTTGTACCACTGAGCTAGTATATCTTGCATCAACCTCGGACAAGACTGTAGACCATTGTGAACCATATTTTCTTGTCTTTGTATATGCCGTGTCTGTGGATTGCATGTCTTCCTCGATCATATATACAACTGGATCATCCTTTTGTTCCATAATCAATCAGAATAAATATGTATCAGTCTTTAACGACACTTTTATTCTTCTCCCATACCTCGCGCTTATCATGGGAAAAAAAATTATAGTCAAACCCACCATTGTTGCTTACTTGCTCATGAATTTCTTTTATTAAACTAGCACGAAAAATCTAATCTCAGTCATGTATACAAGAACCTCATCGCTGCCTATGTACTTAATTTTATCCCAATGATCACCATGATGTATAATGATACGTTGTTGATGTATAATTTTGATATTTTCCCCACACCATATGTTGCAAAATAATACACATAACACTGTAAATTTTTCTAAAACAACAACAGCCTAGCATGATCCATGCACGCATGAATGACGTGCACGGATCATGCGAGCACATAACATGCATGTTGAGTCCATGCGTGCATGCATGCATGATCTGTACATGTTTTAACCATGCACACCATTCGCGTCGTTCATGCGTGCATGATTCATTCGTGTTCTCTTCATGCGTGCTAATTAATGTGTTATCAATTCATTAGATGGTACTAAATATTAAACACTCCAGTAACATAAAATTAACCAAAATAAAAATAAAATTTGGATCATAAATTCACTATTGTACACTACCGTGTACTCAAGAACATCTTCTTTTTGTATCATAAACAATATAATAATCCTCCACTAACATAAAATAAAAAAAAAAAAAAAAAAAGAGAAAAAAACATGTTTGCTATTTAAATTGCAATTGTGTACTGCCGAGAACATCCGAGAACATCTTCTCGGATGTACTCATGAACATCCGAGAAATTGAAAGCGGATATTAATTTACCTTAATACAACGAAGGACGACATTCCATTTTTGTTTATGTTTCGATATCTGAAGAAATGGAGATTTTTTCAAATTAATTTTGCCTCCCCTAAATGTTGTTTTTGAATTTTAAGTTTAGAAATGAATGGTGTTAGTGCTTTCAATTGAATTTCAACATATTTTTTCAATAAATGTTTACCAACCTATCTTACACAAATATAATTCAAAAAATATAACACAATAAACACAAAAACAAGTGATTCAGGGTACCCACAATGTGGAGAGATTCCAACTTTCAAAAGTTGACACCCAACTTTTGGGGTGCTATAATGGTGGAAGAAAAATTGAAAGCTGTATCCAACTTTTAAAGTTGAAAGCAAGTTTTTACTTAAAATATGGAGTTCATATGTTTTTTCGTTTTTCACTTTTTTTTTTTTGCAAAAATGAGTTATCGAAATTATTTTTTAAAATTTTACGAATTTTATTTTATAGATTGCAACGAAATCTTTTATTTGACATAAAAATTATAAAAAATGGATTTAAAATGATCTAAAGGTTTGAAAATTAATATATATATATATATATAAAACTTTCTATATAATTATGAAATGATTAATTTTATTTTTAAAATTGTTCAATTTAGAATTAAAAATACATAATTAATCACATATATAAATATATAAAGTGATGTGTATTTTAGTGGGAACCAACTGAAAGTAAAAAGTTGGGTTTATTATTGTAGAGAAAAATAAAATAAAAGTTGATGGATTTTAAAAATTGTTGTGACACTGTAAGATCCAATTAAAAGTTGAAAAAATGGATTTATGATTATAGGCACATAACCGATACGTTTTCAACTTTTTCTAAAAGAAAATGTCAGCATCATCACAACTTTTCATGATCTCATAGGGGTATTTTTATCTTTTTAATCCAAAATATTTAGAAAACTCATGATCGTATGAAGTATACTGTAAAACTCATCCACGTATTCTTTTGACTACTTCTATACATTACAACTTTATCTGCATTAAAAGTATCGTGTTCTCTTGTTCCTTGGTACAACCATACAGGAAACGGGCCTATTAATGCAATTTATTTTATTTTTCATAAAATATCAACTTTCTACTCAAAGTTTTAGTTTTATACGCCCAAATATATATTTTCTACTCAAAGTCTAATATATATTTTCTACTCAAAGTTTTAGTTTTATACGCCCAAATAGCTTTTGAGACATGTACCTATTAATACAAGCTTAAAATCGACGGGTTGGCCGCAATAGACGAAAAGACAATAGAATGAGGGTCGAAGATTTGCAGCGCGAAAACAATTGAGTTAGATTAATTTGAACTATTAGTTCGAATTCGATAGGGTTGGCCAATTAACATCCATATCTACAAGTTTAATGAGTCTTTGACGATACCTAAATCTCTCTTACAGAAAATCCTAATAAGATTTATAAAATAATAATACGATTTATTGAGGAATTTAATAATGTTCTTGGAACAAAAAACTTTACGAGCTCAAAATACGGGCCTTTTCTTTTTTAAGCTCTGTTGTGATTTAATTTATTATCTCATTGCCATGTTTCACTGAATAACTCAAAATTAGTTTTTTTTAAAATATCCAACCTATGTGTTGGCTCTTAAAAAAGGTAGATCAATCATAACTTGCATCTATAATCTTAAAAGTCAGTTTACTGTGAAATAACAATAATTTAACACCTTTAAAACTTATTTTATCAAATACTTTAGAAAATTGTGAGCCCATGAAATGTAAGAAGTAAAAGAAAAAATATGTACTAAGTGGGCCAGATCTGAATCATAGGCCCATTTTGTGTATTTGAAAATGTTTTCCAATCCCATTATAAATTTCACCAGGTTCAGACCCGGTCTTTAATCCAAATTCAAACGATCAAATGATAATATAAGGTACAAAAATTTATTCGCAGTTGAATTTGCAGTACGATTGGATTGAAATATGTACTGCAAAATGTGTTTGCAATACGGGTTGGAGATGGCCTAATTTAGGTTATTTTGGGTAATTCAATACGTAGTTTTCATTTTACTCATTATAACCACATATTTAAAAAATAATATAAATTTAATAAAAGTACTATTTTACCCCATAAACCCAGATTCATTTTTCAGTAAATAATAACTTCATCCTACAACCCCACAAATTTCTTAAGATAAAATGAGCGGCAAGAGTTTTTTCATCAAAATAAATCCGAGAAGGAAAATGAGCCAAAATTTGCGAAAGAAAAACAGAGCCAAAATGATTTCATTTTGTTGGTTATGATGCTGTGAGTTGTGTATGTGTTCTAGGATTTAAGCGGCGAAGAAATAAGAGCCAACGAGACGAGAAGTGAAGAAGGAAGCATCATCGTATTTCATGGCTAAGGAAATCATTCTAATAATTGCATTAATAGGCCCGTTTCCTGTCTGGTTGGGCGGAGCCACATGAAAGCAAGGGTAGGCTCAAGCCTACGTCAATTTATTTTTATTCTTTAAATATTAACAATCGTCAAAATTACTACCGTCAGTCCATATCAACTACAGTGAACTGAATGAGTAATTGTGCAATAAAACCCCCCCTTTTGGAAAATCCTGATTACACTTCTGATAGTAGTGATTCATCAAATATTCTTACACCTTTTGTTTTAAAAAAAAAGACAAACAAATCCAGCATAATTAAGGAGAGTCGTACTATATTATTTGAGATGCGTGAAAATTACAATTAAAAAGCATGCTTGCTGCCAATTTATAATACTTAAGAAAAGAAAAAAGAAAAACGCAATTTTTCTGCGTTAATCATCATCGTACATTCTCTCTTAATTCGTCGCAAAAGCTGATAATTAATATTTAACGCGCCCTCACATCTTTAGAAGATTGAGAAGCCTGCCAAAATACAACAAAAATTAAATATTAGTTATTACAATTAAATGATACGTACATCTCATTTTAGCATATGCACAAACATAAAACATATATTTTTATTTAAGATCAAAGTATATATATCATATAATCATTCACAAATTGAATTATCACATTTAACTAGTTACGGCGTATGCATAATAAGACACATGTATCAATAAACAAAACATGAAAATATAAATTGGATGCATTTAAAAACGGAAAAAAATATCTAAGGTTGGATTTCTCAATATATATGCCACAAAAATGACATATATTATAGCGTTGCATGCACCGCATGTAAAGAAAATAAGAACCAGACATCCCAAAAGATCTGGCCCAGAATTAAATTCTTTTTCATACAAAACCAAAAACATGATAAATATATAAATAATACCTTTTCTCTTCTTCACCTGAGGTTTCCTTATACTTGGGAATGGGGACGTAGCCGGACTCGATGCGGCGGAGATCCTCGATGAGAATCTCGTAGTGGCGCTTCACCTCCTCCGCTGACTTTCCGCCGCCGACGGCGCGGGCCACGTTCTGCCACCGGTCGGGAGCGTCGGTGTCGAACCGGCCAGCGCCTTCTCGAACAGCTTGTTCTCTTTCTGAGTCCACGAACCGGACCGGTGAGAGCTTAGTGAACCCGACGCCATTAATCTTAAATAATAATTTGATGAAAATTACACAAAATATAATGTTTGGCTTACAAAATGTACAAAGAAATGTGGGATGGTAGTAATTTGCTTGCATGCAGGCTTGTTATTTATAGAGGCTTGGGGGGGTGGGGCCCGTCGGCCAATATGCAATTGGGTAAAGTTAAAAGTGAATGACTCGTTTGAACTGGAGCCACACGGTGGACTGTGTGTTACGTGTAGGCACATTTTCAACAAAGTTTTTGTTATATATTCTTTTTAAGTTTGATTCCCTATTGCAATTTGGTGTTCATATATAAGCAAAGATCATTTCTAGTTAGAGTGATCGAATAAAGAGAATTAGGGGCCTAAAGCAAATTTTTAAAAAAACATACTACCTCCGTACCCCAAATATAGTGTTAGGAATATTCGACACGGATTTTAATAAAAGTTATTGAATATATTTATGAGTATAGTAAGAGTCCTTTATTATAATATTAAATTAGTTAGTGGTGGGTCATAGGTGGTAAAAGATATAAATAAATACATTGTTGAGAGTAAAAAATAGAAATAGTGGTGGACCATAAGTGGTAAAATATGTAAATAAATAATATTATTGAGGTAAAGTTGGAAAGAAAGTTTACATACATAGATAGTAAGGAAATTGGGAGATATCCTAAAAAGAAAAACTAGGAATAAAATTGAGTAACAGATGGTGTATATACCAATATTTTTCTTTCATTTTCCATATTCCTTTCATATTTTTATTAGATATAATTTTATCAAAATAATTCAATAAGAATATCCTAGACAAATCACTAATAAGCTACAAAACCAAATAAAACTAAATGAGCAGTACAATTAATAAAGATAATATATATATATATATATATATATATATATATATATATATATATATATATATATATATTATTGCAATATCAACAAAATAACTACAAAATTAAAGTTCTTACAAAATCCTTAGCAAAAACAACTAAAATCCTTATTAGCAATGACAATTAAAATGAAGTTATTCAAGAATATGATAAGTTGGACTCGAACCCGAGTCCTACAAAAATAATAACGTTAACATTCACTAATAGCAACTATGCTATATAGCTAGATACATTGTGAATTTAAGCAGACAAACACCATATAACTATATATAAGAGCACATAAACCTCAGACATGTCGTTAATTTTTGGGGGGTCCTGAGGCGGCGGCCTCACCTGCTTCAAGGGTGAGCCGGCCCTGTATAGAGTTAGAACGCCATCACTGTGATAAGTCATAATTATGCCGTGTTAAACGAGATTACAGTTACGATTTTGCCATTAATAGAGAATACATAGTGTGAATTAATATTGTGGTCATTTTAATCAATTTAATTAGTTATGAAACTAACTATTTAGTTAGATAAATTGTCTTCTTATAATTAATTTTACTAGATGAGTAAATATTCATTATTTTCCATTAGTTAATTATTGCAAATGAAATAAAAACTATAGTAAGATATAGCATATGGTTGGATGTGATTTTTCTGAAATAAATGGGTTGGAGAGGCCTCGTATGCTAATGAGGGAAGTTCTTGACTCACTATGCCGTACTCAAAATATAACCAAAATTTAAAATTGGTCCAAGAATAGGACAAAATTGTTAATGGGCCACTGAATATTAAAATTGTTTATTTTTGGCTACTCAGTATATTTTTATTTTATTTTATTTTTAATGATAAATGGCCAGTTTGTAGTGTTGGGAATCATGAGGAGACGAACAAAACATAGTTATGAACTTTTTAGCAGTTAAATTGATAAATTGACGCATTTGTTACCATCAATAAGGATAAAATTGCAGTTCTATATGAGTCAAGATCAGACTGTCGATATCTTTGTTGTATCGTTGCTAGTGTTTTTTAATAATTAATCATGTCTTTATTATAATGTTAATTTTTGACTTGACTTGAATTGGCGATTTTTTATTTTATTTTCTGGGGCAAAAAATGATGGGGCTAGTTTTCTACAGACGAGTGAAATGTATTGATTATTTAGTGAACTCTTCACCCTTAATAAATTTTACAAATTGGATTTAAATATATAATGTACTATAACACATTTTTTGCTACTTATGTTGTATTTCGGATTGAGCTACAAGTAGTCTTGATCGGGTCTTTGGTTTGTATATTATGTGCTCACAAACATTAACATTATAGTATAAATATTTAAACGAACATGATGTATTATTTGTTGATGCTATAGCATTTATCACATAAACAATACGAGGAAAAGGAAATATAATATTACACTTGATGGAATCCATCAAAATATAGCATGCATGTATTTCTTTTTTCAGACACACTCACTCACTGATGCGGCGCAAGTTGTGGATGATTTTATGAAACACGCGGATCATCCGAAGAATTGCCGTAATTCTGGAAAGTTTTAGATTTCGAGGAAAACTTAGTGTTTTTCGGGTGGAATCAACGTTCCGAAAAATACTCATTGCTTTGCAATGACTGATGGCGGATTTCAGGCAAATTCCATCATTTAGAGGGTTGAATTCGCAGTTTAGTGTTTTTCGGGGTTATTTTGCAATTTTAGATTTTTGTTTTGGGCCTTTTTGGCATTTCTTGTATTTTCGGAGATTAGAGTTAGTATTTAATCTCCGTTGCTTCTTTTCGTTGGCAGCTTTTGACATTTTTATGAAATCGAGATTTATCTCTTATCGTCAATTCTCGGTATTCCTTTGAATCAACGAGTTTTAATCTTGTTCTTTCTATTCCACGCACGTACGTTACATCACTCATTGATCATGATCAATTATAAATGGGTAAAATCAACACAAAAGTATTCGTGCCTAATGATTACTCAAATCCACTTCTATAATACAAATGCTGTCAAATTGAGTATGTAAATTGCAAAACAAAATGAAATCTGTCATATTTTGACGACGCAGTAATTAATCAGGCATTGAAATGGTTTTGATCCTTTTTTATTTAGTAGTTTTTAACCGTGGGTAAATATTGGATATAAAGACAAATGGTGCATTTATTTTTGCTAATGAAATTAAATCTTTCGAATCTTTTACCTGCCAGCAACAAGCCCCTCCAGATTGCCTCGATTTTTGATGCATAAACTTCATCTGTTTTCAGACAAATATTTTGTTGTTTTATAATGTTTGTCCAAACTAAATTAATTCGAAGAATTATTTAAAAGAAAATAGACAGTAGAGGGGAAAAGAGTTGAAAGATGTGTAGTTTTTTGAGTTTGATTCGGGGCTCAGATCATTGGAATTGGAGTTTCGGACTTATTGTAGTTATTTCACCCTCACATAAAACAACACTTCTAAATCAAATACACATATTATAGCTGTCAATCACACCTGGTAACAAATCTGAACCAGGTTGATTGTTGACACGTGTACTTTCGACCTTCGATGATGTTCTATCACAGTGTATGTATTTGTTTATATCTATTCGGGTGGATTTGTAAAAATGAGATTTAATTATTTATGTAAGAATTTAGAATAGTAATATTGGCACGTGTGCAAAATGACTGATCAACTCTCTTGGATTTGGTTCAATTTGATTCAGGTTGATTTATAAAAGGCAGATTAAGCATGTTCCATATTAAAATAGTCATTGCGAGTTAAATTGTCATTCCTAATGATATATGATTTGGACAACAATTCAATAATAAATAAAGCATTCTAACTCATAACTTTATGTAAAAATTATTTTAACTCGACTCTTTTTGCTGAAAACTAATTCATTTCGCTTTGAACCAGATCATAAAATTAATTGAAATTTGGATAAGATTCTCATATTGGAGTTGTATCCTTTGTAGACTTTATTGAAATAATTTTAACGTCTTTAAAACTATTACTATTTCTAATCTCTATTTTTTGGAAACTGCTTTCATGTGAATTTTTAATCGTACAAGCCGTGAACAATAATTCATTTCCAATTAATATTGTTTAGTTTCTAAAATTGACAAACAATGTATAGTTTCAAATCTAAATAAAGTAAGAAAAATTGGCATTTTAATTACTTTTTGACTATAAATTTGATCAAATATTTTAAATTCATGTATATAAGTTGTATCTTGTCGAGTACAGTAAATAAGTCATAACTTTATGTAACATCATTATATTCAACTAGA
The DNA here is from genome assembly GCA_036937905.1 of Salvia rosmarinus. Classification (NCBI taxonomy): domain Eukaryota; kingdom Viridiplantae; phylum Streptophyta; class Magnoliopsida; order Lamiales; family Lamiaceae; genus Salvia; species Salvia rosmarinus. The sequence goes on along the minus strand of CM072815.1, from coordinate 83,148,353 downwards.
TTTCTTTTGCTGAGAATTAAAATACTAGTGTGGTTTTCTACTACTGGTTATGATTTGAACCATAGTTCATGAAATTAATCGAAAAGTTGAATATTTGGAAGCCTTATATTAGAGTCACATCCTTGTAGACTTTAAGTAAGATAATTATAATGTCACGAAAAATATACTATCTCCGTTCCATCGAACTTGACTCATATTATTTTTCGATTTGTCTCATTCAATTTGGCTCATTTACTTCTTCAAAAATAATTATCTCTTAAAAAGGTCTACACCCTACCTACTTTTTATTCCTTTAGTCATTTTTATATCATTCTCCTAAATAATCATTTAAAAAAGAAATGAATCATGTTGAAAGGGATGGAGATAATACTTTTTATCTCCATTTTTATTTTGCAAATTAGAGTCATGTGACTTTTTAATAGTTCAGGCCATGAGCAGTAATTCATCTCCGAATAATACTATTTAATTTCAAAATTTGAATTAAAAAACTACAGTTTGGGAACTAAGGGCAAGAGTATGTTTTTTTTAAGAAAATAAAAAAGACTTAGTATTTTATTTAATTTTGTTGGAGTATAAAGAATAAAATTGGGACTTTGAATAAAATATCCTTCATTTTTTGTCTTGATATGTATGTGGTGTTGACCATAGTATCTGCCTGGGCAGCAGAAATTACAAAAAGGGCGCAGCTCAAATTGATTGGGTGTTCGATTAATTGGTGGTCCTAACTCAATACTCTCTCACTTTTAATTTTAGGGCTTTGATAAAATTACATATTATGTAATTACATAATGGGGCTTTTTTGTCCTTTTACAGTATTACTGAAATTAAATAATTAATTTCCTTTATTTTTATTTGTATTTTACTTTTTTATCTTTTGCGTGATTCTGTTTTCATTGGGTACGAAAATATTTAGGATTTTAAAAAAAAATTGAAGTAGCTAAGATTTGTTGTGATTTGGAGATAACTTCAATAGGATTTTCATTATCCAAATACATGGGAGACTAATTCAATGCAAGAGACTAATTCAATGCTTCTCCAATGCTGAAATTTCAAATTATAATATACCCTTTTTTTTCAATCAATATTACGTTAGTTTTATAATTTAACACTAAATTATGACATAATGAATACTATTGTCACCGTGTATTTTCATTAATATAATTATTTATTATATAATTCATAATTTATTTAAAATTTCTAATGTTTAATTGAATGCTATAGTCATTATATTTGACATTGTAATTAAATCAACTTGTCATTATAGCAACTTGAATGAATAGTAATCACCTACATAATGTTGGAATTAGTTTCGTGAAATCATGTATATTGACCTTATTTTCTTTATGGAAGTTATTATATGACAAGACAATTAATGGGTTATTGTTGTATTATACTTTTGCCTAATATTTATATTGTTCGTGACAAGCAACACTTAAACTTAAATAACTTAAACTCAACCATTTTTTATCAAATAATGGAAAATTTTACGGAAATTTGTTTAGATATATTTCTGTAAAAACATAAATAAGAAACATAAGAAAAAAATATTTTAAATATGTAAAAGGCATATTAGTCATTGTTTAATATAATTATTTAATAAAATCAATTTATTTAAAATTCAGGGTATTATGTAATTATATAATATGTATACAAAATCTTTATCCTTAAAAAAGTACAATTTCCAATCACATATTTAATTATACACTAAGTTAATAGATCTGTTCAAAACAAATTTAGACAATAATCAGTTCTGACAGAGATATTTAAGTATTGAACAATATTTCTTAAATTTCATCCCACTTCAGACTTTTCTTAAAGGAATTCTCAAATTATTCCTAAAATTTGGTTTAATTTGTAATTCCAATCCGATGCTTAATATATCCTAATAATTTATGTGGCGCAAAGAACAATCGGTCAAATGAGATGGAAAGTTTCCCAGCTCGTGGACTTAATTGTGAAATAATGAACAAATTTTGACAAGAATTGCTTGATATATTACAACAATGACCACACATTTCGATTAATAGTGAATTCGACTCTCCCAAATATCTCGACGGTCGAAAAAAATGTTGTGACGAAAAAATTTGAAAAAGAAAAATGAAAATCCATATCGAGCATTGAGTAGAAAGTAAAATATGAAATAAAATATCCGAATTTACATTAATTAACTAAAAATAAAAAGTAGAAAGTAACTGTAAGTCCTTTATGATCAACGAAACTTAATCAACAATCATAAACCCTTATCTTATGAAATTATTTCGTATCAATGAAATAAAACCGAAAACATAATTTCATATGTATCTTACTTTACTGCATCAAATCAAACTAAAACATAGTGCAAGTAATTTTTCAAAAAAACAGCAGTTGCTAACGAAACAGAAACAGTGGTCCCTCCTAGTCCCAGTCCTCACAATCACAATCGGGAAAATAGCAAATCTTCCAAAAAAGCTCAAATAAAATTCTAGATGACGAAAAATAAAGTCCATTTTCAATGTTAATTTATTACACGATTCCATTTGGACAAAAGCCAATCACTCATTATTGGGCCATCGTATAAATGTTCCCAGATTTTCGCCCACTCCAAATTGGTCCAAACCGTTTTTGCCCCAATTCAAGAATAAATTCCCACTGGAACAGAATATATACACTTTCACAGATACACTTTTTTTATATCGTAAATAGCAATAAGTAAAATAAAAACCACAGTATAATTTATTTTGTAAGAGTGAGTGGTTAGATACGAATCACAATCATCTTTGTGGAGAAAATCAAAATAATATCTTAAACTGGATTGTTGTCACTAACATCTTGTGGAGAAGAGTTTTAGTGTGGAAAATTCTGATGAGGAAAAAGAGTTCTGTCAAACAATTCTATTTGATCAAGAAAATGGAGAATATACTATTATACAGAATATGTTATATGTGTGAATGATTGTTGTCTAATTTATTAAGTTATAAAAATGGGCCAAGAATCTATGTATTATACCATTTGAGGATAAGCAGATAAAAAGAGTCCTTTGTGCCAAATACTGGGAAATCGTGGTGGAGCCCGGATCACAACTTCTGCTGCTTTGGATTCTCTCCATTAATCTAAGTAAACTACATTATTCCTTTATATATATAAAGCACTCCTATCGACAATGTCCTATCAATGTATTTAATGTAAACATTATTATTAATATGCAGAAAGTCAATTAATTTTTATTTTAGTATATTTTCCGTGTAGATATATAGTTGCCAACTTGATTTTTGGATATTGAGAAAAAATTATTCATTCTAGATTTAGAATTGAAGTCAAATTATTAGATATTAATCCGTCATTATCGAAAAGTACGTGTTATTTTTGAAAAAATGTGCACACGTTAGCTAAAATAATGTTTACATCTCAATAACTTAACTTTATTCATAAGGCGTTAGCGACTTGGATATTATTGGGTTATAAAAGGGAAAAGAATACCACTTTTATATACAGCTTTCAAATAATATCTTCAATTTCGGATCCAATCATTGGTGTGATTAGAAATAAGTTGTCGCTCCGATCTGTAGGCCTGCTTTACGGTTTTGTTTCGGTTAACCAAAATCGAAACATCTCAATTCCAACAACTGATTATAATACCGATCAGTTAATTAGTTAATCGATTCGGTTAATCGGTTGGATAATCGAATTAAAAAAAATCCATTGACTCTCAACATTTCATTTTTAAAAAGTGAAGCTTGATGCAACAAGAATCATTGTAAACCCAATAGAGGAAACACACCTCAATTTATATTCCAATATTCAGTAAAATTTGATCGAAAATAGGCTTTGAACTCACTTAGATACTCTAATCTTAATCATCTCAGACATATGAAATCCAAAACAAAGTCACAAATATGAAATACCTAGAGCACAAAAACATAGAAACGAGAAATTACATGATGCGGAGGCGGGTTGCTGGTGAGTTCGGTGTGAGCTCGGGATATAGTCGCCAGACAGTAAAGATTGGAAATGGGGCAACGTCTGGTGGGTGGCTGTTGTCTGGGGCGGCGGCGCTTCGACGGGGGTCGGTGGATTGGGCTTCTACTTTAGGGTGAGAGTAGGGTTTTGATTTTTGGAGGAGCTGAAAATAGAAAAAGCAAATAAAGACAATAATAATTAAAAAATGAATTTTGAATTTCATTTGATTTAAAAAAAATACATATATAAAAATTAATTTTGGTTAATTTGGGCATACCCGACAATAAAAATCTTCAAATTTACAAAACGTTACCAAATTATATTTTTAAATTCAAAATTCATTAGATTTAAAAAAAATACATATATAAATATTAATTTTGGTTAATTTGGACATACCCGACAATCAAAATCTTCAAATTTACAAAACGCAAATTATATTTTTAAATGTTAATTATTGGGTAACCAATAATCAACATCATCGATTCGAGTTCCAATATATCCAATACCCAACTACCCGTTAAGAAAGCCTACCGGTCAGATTGGAGAAACTTCATATTAGAGTGCCAGTTGAACTGGTCAAAGTCAGATCAGTCGTGCTATTCAAATATTTACTTTATTTTAAAATAGTTTTCTAACTTGATATGCAAGTTATGTGCGATTATTAGTTTATTTAAAAGAAATTTAATTCACATTTGTTTCTCAAACTTAGGATTTATAAGTAATTACTTAAAGTTTTATATTAACCATTTTATATAAGGAAAAGTTTTGGGAAAGACAATCAGCTGGCGAGTCAAAAATTATGAAATTAAATATAATTCGTTCAAATATTTTAAAACACCAATAAAATAATAAATATGTCTCTAACTATGGACTTGACGACATATGTTCGACCTATTTGACGGTTCAATTCTTACACAAGTGTTTGTAATTATATATATGCGACAAAAAGATGCGACCAATTTTTAACAAATCGATTGAATGAAGTCCAACAAAACCAACCAAATAGCAAAAACGATTTTGTTTTAATGTAGAAATGAGAAATTAGAGACCTAATTTTGTTTACTCCATCGTAGAAGAGAGTGTTGTTATTAAACTGCAAGGCTCGTGACATTAGGCTAATCTCATGCTTCAAAATATTAGGCACCAAACAACTTTCCATCTATCAAACATATTAAGCACAATCAATAACCCATAGTGTCGGTTAGATAAAAACTAAGTGAAGCTTTCATATTAATCTTTCACGTGAAACACTCATTTCTAAATAACTATCTCATTATGTCTAAGTTTTTGTATTATTAACAAAACAAAAAAATAAAACTCAAGTAGGCGTAACTATAACTTTTTCAATAATTAGAGCCGGCAAAATGAGTCCGGCCCGAAAAGCCTGCTCGGGGTACCCGGGGGTTGGGATGGTTTGAGCTTAAAAATAAAAGATCCAAAAGCCCGCCCGAAAAAACATTGGTTCTACCGGGGCTTCGGGCAAAAAAAGCTCGGGGTTTCGGGCTAAAAAAGGTCGCTTGATATTCTATTAAATATACATATTTATAATATTATTTAATATCCATGCGTATAATTTTTTAGTAATATTAATTATATTTTACATAATTGTTTATTTTTTTAGAATTAAAAATATTAATTTTATATATTAAAAATAGAAAAATGATCTAAAAAAAGTCCGCTCGCCTGAAAGCCTGCGGGGCTGGTTTGGACTTCATATTTTTAGGTCCGAAAAATGTAAAAGCCCGACCAACCCGCTACTTTGCCAGCTATAACGATAATATATTGGAGATTGTGTATATACAAATAGGAGAGGGTTAATGTAACGTGAGAACCAAAAAAATGATGAATTCGATGTGAAAGTTGATGAATCCATCGAAAAATTTACTGAGTCCAAAATAATAGAATTTTAGTCTCTCATGAGATTCGAATCCGGATATAAAATCCTAAATTTTTGGATTCAGTAACTTTCCCAATGAATTCATCAACTTTAATAATGAATTCATTTGGTTCTTAGTTTTTAGGATAAAAATAGTTCTCATTTGAACCTAACTATATATATTTATAGGTGAATTATTGTAAAAACCTTTGTTATCCTATTAACGTGAGAACAATACATTTTCCATGAAAGTTACTATAAAAAAATCGCTCCTCATGAGATTCGAATTCAGGTGGTGCACAATGGACTCATCTAGCAAAATGATGCATCACCATAGATTTTCGTGATCTAATGGCTGAAAATAGTTCTCACTTTAAATAATATTTTTATTTGAACCTTCTCATATATATATATAGGAGGGATCAAATAATATCCGTACCTGAGATAGTATGTAGTATTCAATCTCATCCACTCATCTCATAGATCCTATGGTTGAGAGTTTTTCATATTTTTAAGTTTAATTTCACTGATTCCGCTATAGTAAGGGTATATTAGTAATTTGATTTGTTATGTGATTGCGAAAAACAAACCATGTATTTAGTTGAACTGACTTATGCATTCAAATGAACACAAATACATGCAGTTGAACAAAATAATGCATGTGGTTGGAAGCTCACGCCAAGCAGATGCAGGCGCCTAACGTCTTCGTGGTTTCGCTGCCGCTCCGACGCTCGCTCGCGTGCCCGTTGGCCAACAATGCATTTTTACGCTTTGTTAAATACATGAACATGCTTTGTTAAATGCATAAGCATGTTTTGTTAAATGCATGAATGTGTTTTGTTAAATTTATGTTTGTGTTTCGTGCCAACATGTAGTTTTATGTTTTGTTCAATGCAGTTTCATGTTTTGTTCAATGCAGTTTCATGGTTTTCGACAGCAAATCTCTCATTCATCATTCTCCGTCAATTCCCCTGTCTTTTTCCCCGATTAACGACGAATTCTTCGTGAACCATCGTCATAACCACCATCTCTCTTGATTCTTCAATCATCTATCAAATTCATCTTCTATTTTTTTCCCTCAAAATCCATCAATTTTGTTCTCAGTTTTTTTTATTCTTTTTCTTTCTTTCAAAATCTATTGTTTGTTGTTGTTTGTGTATGTTGCTGCTCTCGTCACCGTCAGCGTCATCCGCTGCATTCAATGGGGAGAAGAATAAGGCTGATTTTATTTCTTCTCATTTTGCCTCTTGAAAAAACAAAAAAAGAAAAGAAAATGAGTTGCCACATGTCAGCTCATGGTGCGGCCACGTGTTCAAAATATGTGATTAGATTGAGTACTACGTATTATCTGGAGACTGGGTAGTGCGGGAACCCAGAGAACTACATCTTAGATAAGAACTAAGAACTAATAACTACCGTTAGATTGAATAAGATCATACGATTCATAATTAATTAATGATAAAAATAGTCAAATTCTTAAATTTTCGCTATTTGGATCTTTTACTATCGTTGTTCGTATAATACATGTCATGTAATCGTAGTTTTTATGCATGCTATCACATTTCAGTTCATTGTTATGTTCATGTAATTTATATTGTTGTGCATGTAATCGTAGTGATTGTACATATGAAAACAATCACCGTAAATGAATATATAAAATCTCTTGATTATAGGATTAAACTGTTACTAACAAAATCAAATACGAGGACAATAACGATTTATAATTATTCTTGACTGTTAGATTACAAAAAAATGGATGGACCACATCATTAACATATGAACTACGAACTCATGAAATCATTTGAATTCAATGTGAAAGTGTCTGAATTCAAAAAATAAGAATTCTCTCCTCATGAGATTCGAACCCAGGTGTTTAAATTCATCAAATAAGATGATGAATTCACCGTAGATTTTCATGAATCAATAGCTAAAAATGGTTCATATTTTATACTCTAAGATTGATTTGTATTTGATCTCATTCCCAAATTCAGACGATTTAATGAGTTTGTAGTTTAAACATTAAGGAGTGTTTTTACAATAACCACTCCATATATATTAAGTGAGTAGCGGTTTTTTTGACCGGTTTTTTCGAGTGATGATATGCTTGAGTTTGTGGGATTAAATGGGATGGATTGATATATAGATAATTGTGGTAGATTGAAGTTGGTCACTTAATTATGGAGTTATAGGATAAGTGGATAGCATAGATTATTTAATGTTTATTCTACCTTGATTAATCAGCACCAATTAATTAATACGTACAATAATTATGTGCATTAGTGCTGGGTGGTGACACAATCCCCCGCTTGTTTCATCTTCCCTCCTGATAGGAAATGTGACCACCGTGTCGGGTAACGTTCGGGCGCCATCTCAACAGGAGATGTGGGTGCCGAACAGGTGCACCCAGCAATGGTTGGGCTATGTCCCGATATGACATATGCTGGAAATGTGGGTAATGACTGTCTGTTCCCCATGATTTCCAAAAATCGTTAGTAACTCTCCAATATTAATGGGAAGACGTAACTCTAGTGCAACTGATTCCAACAGGCTCCTAATACAAAGGATGTGCCTATAAATATGATAGACTGCATCTGCATCAAGACACACTGAAAAAGATCCTTTGTATGTGAATCCTTTTGGTATCATCACGTTGTTTTGTCTATTAAGTTCGTCGGAACTCGTCGATTTGCAGTATTGCGATCCACAAGATGAAGTTGTTTCATCTTTGAAGACGATTGCAACATATCTCGTCTCATGAAGAGATGACTCTCGACTCGGCTGCCATTTTATTTCAAGTTTGTTTAGATTCTGTCATATGTCTATCTCATTTTTTTTCGTTTATAATCTTGTCTCCTATATTTCCGTTTCATATTTATTGTTCCGTGAGTAAGGGAATATTTTATTACTTACACAATATTATAGGAGTGACCAACAAATTTTTTAATGATGGTCAACTTCAGATTTGCCCCCATAAAAAGTTCTTAAAAAAGTATCAAAGAAACAAAAAACAATGCTAATAAATACAAAGCAGCAATTTTATGGGTAGCCTCATTTGACCCATACTCACGCACTTAAATTATGGTTTCCCATAATATTTTAAACAAAGAATCTTGCAGATGAAATATTTTGGACCCCTTCTCTCTCTCTCTCTCATACATATGTTTCTTTCGTCTGTAAATCTGTCATTTGACCATCTCTCATATATATATTTTTCCCATTTAGGACTATGTTTCCTACGATTTTCCATCAACATAAACAAGTTAGATATTTTTTTAATTATCAGATTAATGAGATGCATGTGCTCGCCATGTGACCTTATCTGAACAGCAAATAGTATTATCCAAAGGGCAAAAGTTTTGAATGCTAAAAGGCGAAGGAAGTATTCTTTGACCGTGAATTTTGTATACATGTATTTTTAACTTGTTTATACAACCGAAATATGCGATCATTATTCGAAGTACACTTAAGGATAAAATTTATTTATATATAATAGTCTGCAAATCACATAAAATAGATAAATTATATTTGAAACACCAATTTAGAAATTAATTTGCCTGATTCGAACTTAATCAAGAAAATCACGTTTGAAAAATAAGATGTATTTATTTTATTATAGTATGTTACATACACAAGAAAATATATTGCGGCATATATAATTTAGTTTACATGAAATAAGCGTCATATAAAAAAACAATTCCGGCAAAAGAACCAATAAAAAAGAAATATAATTAAAAATAAGATCACTCTTTGACTGTTTCATCAAATTAATTCCTCTAATCCAAACCATATCCATTCTCCTAGTTGCAATACTTTCAACACATGCTCAAGACACCAAAATTATACAAATATTATTTTGAAAGCCCGAATATTCTGAGGAAAAAAAACACAATTTAAAATAGAGAATTTGGACCGAGTTGAAATTTGAGTCATTGGGCTAGCTCGACCGGGTAGCGGTCGATGCAGTCGAGCCACGGGCTATCCGGCGACGGCTTCACATTGCGGAGCGCCTCCCAAACGGCGCTGTTGCACTTAAATCCACTCCCAAACGCGATCTGCCACACGCGCTGCCCCTTTTTCACCCTCCCCTTCGCCTCAATATAAGCAAGCTCGTACCAAATCGAGCTGGACGAAGTGTTCCCGAATCTGTGCAGAGTCATCCGCGATGCCTCCACATGGAGCGCCTCGAGTCGGAGGCTCCTCTCCAGCTCGTCGATCACGGCCCGGCCGCCGGCGTGGATGCAGAAGTGGTGGAACGCGAGCTTGAAATCCGGTATGTAGGGCTTGATTTTAGGGTTCACGATTTTGCGGGCAACGAGGGTTAGAAAAAACAGCAGCTGCTCACTCACGGGAAGCACAAGCGGGCCGAGCGTGGTGATGTTTGATTTCAGCCTGTCGCCGGCGATCGCCATCAGATCCTTCGACAGCGATACGCCGATTTTGCTTTTCCGATGATCGTCGTCGTCTTGCTCTTGGTAGACGCAGCGGAAGGCGGTGTTGTCGGCGCCTTTGTGCGTGCGGACGGCGTGGAGGATTTTGTATTTCGACCACTGTTTATCGGAGCTGCGGTTGGAGAGGAGGACGGCGGCGGCACCCATGCGGAAGAGGCAATTGGGGATCAGCATGGATTTTTTGTTGCCGAAGTACCAATTCTGAGTGATGTTCTCGGTGCTGACGACGACGGCGTAGGTGTTGCGGTGGAGCAGGAGCATGTCCTTCGCCAAATCGATGGCGATTAAACCGGCGCTGCATCCTATCCCGCCTAAATTGAAGCTTCTGATGTTGCCGCGTAGCTTGTATCTGTTGACGATCATGGCGGAGAGCGACGGCGTAGGGTTAAATAGGCTGCAATTGACCACCAGCACCCCAATCTGCTTCGGCGCGACGCCTGTGGCGCGGAAGAGACTGTCGAGCGCGCCGAACATCACCTGCTCGGCCTCGGCGCGCGCCGCCGCGATCGAAGGCTGCGGCGGGAGGCGGTGAAGTGCCTCGGGGAGGTAGGTCTCCTCGCCGAGGCCGGAACGTTCTAGAATCTTCCGCTGGAACTCGAGCGACGACTCGTCGAAGTCGCCCGTGAGCCGCGAGTGCTCCATGAATTTGGAGAACTCGACCCGGAGGTTGTCGGGCGGGCGGTAGCACGCGTAGTCGACCAGGTAAACGGATCTGGGCCGGGTCATGAACCCGACCATCGCCCCAAAAACCAGCACGCCCGAGAAAAACAAAACGCTCACGAGATTATACTTGAGATTGAGATACAAATTTTCCAAATCTTCATAATCCATTTTCGAAATTTGGAATAATGTGAATGCAATCAGAGGGATTAGACATAGGCCCAAGAAATGGGTCATCAAATAATGGTAGCCCAGTTTCACGTACTTAAGCTTCACGCTTCGTTGGAAATCCATCGCGGTGGCGCCGCCGCCAGAAGTGGTGGAGTTGGGCTGTGACATCAGTGACTGTGTTTGTGTCCGTGGAGAGGTGTATATTGGGAAGTACGGTATTTATTTGGGGGGAAATAATTTACGTATAAAAATGGGAAAAGCATAGATAGATCTGGAATAGAATGTAATGAAATGGAATTGGGTGTTGGGTGGGAAGTTTGGAGCGAGTAGATACAACTGTAACAGCTGCCACTAACCTTAAACCATGATTGATAATGTTAAAAAATTGGAAATTAGACTATAAAAAGATAAGAGTATCCACGTATATTATTATATTTGTATTAGTTTAGAAATGAATGAGGTTTTACACTCCATTTGTAATAGCTATAATTGGTGAAGGAGTTTTAGCGTGTCGAGGACTTGGGCTTATGTTGTGTTGGGCAAGAGAGGGATGTGTGTGGATTGATGAGTGAATGCTTGAAAATCGTGTCGTCGCCAAGGGCTGTTATTACTTGCGTCAACGAGAAAAACTCAACACACATTGTGCAAAGTGTTTATAGTAGTTGAGGTCTTCGTGCATCACACGGATGTGCTTACGGATGACAATGGGTGAGTTTTACCCGAATCGATCCAGAATCGCTAAAAATCTTTTAAATTTTAATGTAGTGGTTTCGGTTCTGGTTCCGATTCCAGACCCGCTTTAGACCCGAATCGTTTAGATCGATAGTTTGATGGTCCGGTCCGATCCAAGTCTGGTTCCGGAACCAATACTTATTTATTGATTCTGATCCGAGTAAAACTCATCTATTGACAAGCCTAAGTTTAAGTAGACTTATCAATAAGCTAATTTTATTCATACCGATCCGAAATCACTCAAAGTCCATTAAATTATAAAGCAACGGTTTTGATTCTGATCTGGTTCGGGTTCCAGACCGCTCAGATCCGAACCGCTTAAGACTCATAATTGATGATCGGGTCCGATCCGGATCCAGTATCTAATGGGTCAGTTCTAGAACCAGAACCATTATTTATTTAGTGATTCTGGTCCGAGTCAAACATATCCATTGACATCCCTATATGTGCTATCTAAATAAAAAAGGACTCGTAACAAGAATTTTCGTGTTGATAAGGGCTAGACTTGATTTATATGTTGAAATGTTTCTTTTATTGAATATGTTACAGCCTAGTTGTTGATTTTTCAAGTCAAGAATTCGAACGACGAAACTTTGAAACTTTGGTCATTTTGAAATTTGGACGAGTTTTGATTGCAAAATGTCAAAAGTTTGAAATAATTATTTGCTACAGTTAAAACATCGGGTCGAAATCAAAAATAGGTTAACACATTATGAAAGTTTTTACTCGAATCACTTTATATATATAGGAATTTGAGCAAATGCAATTCAATCTTGAAGTATAAAATGAGACTCATTTTAAGTCCTTGATTTGTGAAAATTTACGGTGAATTCATCACTTTATTGATGAATTCATACAACTCACGATGAATTCAAATGATTTCATGAGTTCATAGTTTCTACATTAAAGAAGATTTTACAATAATCACTTTCTATATATATATATATATGAGAATATTCAAATAGAAATCTTATTTAAAGTGAGAATATGAGAACCATTTTCACAATTAGATCGTAAAGATCTCAAAGGATACATTATTTTGCTAGATGAGGACATTGTACACCACCTAGGTTCGAATCCAATGAAGAGCGATTTTTTGCAGTAACTTTATTCTCACTCTATACATGGGAGGGTAAACGTGAGAACCAAAAAATGATGAATTCGGTGTAAAACTCCATTTGTGGACTTAAGCAAACTTTTCGATCATGGAACTGCGTTTTGACGAGGTGGTAAAACTTATGGTTTTACCTAATTGCCAAACGAGAGTTGTGTGTGTACAGTTTAAATGTCAATAGTGACGTGATATTTCTTGCACTATACGTAGATGATATCCTTATACTGACAACAATGTGAAGTTGTTATCAGACATAAAGAGCTAGTTATCCGATCAGTTTCAGATGAAAGACTCAGGAGATGCATGGTACATTTTTGGGATCAAGGTTTACTGAGATCTCAAGAAGAAAATGTTGAGCTTATCTCAAACGTCTTACATTGATACTGTGATTATTCAATTTAACATGCAAACCACTAAGAAGGGATTGCTATCCTTCAAACATGGCGTTCCTTTATATAAGGAGCAGTCTCCAAAGAATGCAATGGAGATAGAGGAAATGAGACACATTCCTTACGCTTCTGCTGTATGAAGTCTCATGTATGTAATGCTATGCATGAGGCTAGATATATGCTATGCGATAGGCATACTGGCAATATATCGATCTAACCTCGGACAAGCTCATTTGATTGCGGTAAAGCATATACTCAAGTACCTGAAAATGACTCGAGATTATAGATTAGTTTACTAGGTAGATAGTCTAATGTCTTTGGGTTATTCCGACTCGAATTTTCAAGCTGACCGTTATGAGATGAAGTCTATCTCAGACTATGTGTTCACCTTGGGAGGTGGAGTCATATCTTGGCAGAGTGCAAAGAGGTGCATTGCAGACTCCACTATGAAGATTGAATATGTAGTCGCATCATAGGCTAATACGGAGACGATATGGCTCAAGAATTAACTCTTTGATCTAGGTGTGGTACCTCGTTTGTCGAAGAGTATCACATTGTTTTGCGATAACTCTGGTGCAGTATCAAACTCAAAGGAACAACGAGTCCACAAGATGACAAAACACATAGAGAGAAAGTACCACATCATACGAGAAATCATACGACAAGGAGACGTGCTTATAGAGAAAATTGGTACTGCGGACAACCTAATTGATCCATTCACGGAGAACTTGCCGCTAATATTTTACGACATGCATGTTCGAGGACTTGAATTGCAGTAGATGGATCCCACTTAATTTAAAGAAACTTTTGTGTAAGTGAGAGAAACAAAGTGATGGTGTTTGTAATAGCTAGTAGGGAGACATATTGTATACTAAAAGTTTGTTTAGTATAAGTGGGAGATTTTGTTGGAGTTGTATACTAAAAGCAGATTGGTTGAGCTTGTATATAATGTTTCTTGTTACCACTATTTCGATATTCTATCTGAATTGTTTACTTGATCGCATATATTGTCTCATTATCTTATACAAAAGTTGAATCATACAGTGTGTATAAGATCACAAAATTTGTAAAAATATATATAAAAAGTTGTATATCGTCTTAGTTAAGAAAGTGTTTTATAATGGATTAATTAATTAATTAGAATATTTTTACACATACATAATAAAAAAATACTAATCAAGATTATCTTATATTTTCATTGAATATATGATACTAATATCAAAAATTTAATACAAACTCAAACATATAGACAAATTTTACTCAAAGATAACATTCCATTCTTTAAACATAGATGTCATTTTAACTATAATATTACGTTATTTGAATTTTTAATAATAATAATAATAATAATAATAATAATAATAATAATAATAATAATAATAATAATAATAATAATAATAATAATAATAATAATAATAATAATAATAATACAATAACCATATTATAATAATTGAATTCAATAATTAACACATAATTTATGGCCCAAACTTCCTGGTCCAATAACAATGAATTATTTTAATCCAACAAAACCCAAAATCACTACACAACTTAAATCAACAAAGTTAAAATAATAGATATATGTACTTCGAAAGTTCGATAATGACTATTAATAATAATCATGAAATAATTACAACTAATCACCAGAATTAACACACTTTATGGATGAAAATAATACAGTATATATGTGTGTGTAGTAATCGAGCTTACATCATATTTTCAGTAAATAATGATATTAATATAAAAAATTAAAATGACAGACTCAATCAAATAGACAATATGTATAGGGTTACTGACATATAAATACATAAACTTTGATGTGATTTTAGTTTTGCACACGAACTTTAAAATGAGTATATAAATACACGAATTTTGATTGATTTTGGTTTTGCACACAAACTTTAAAAGGAATATACAAATATACGAACTTATTAATTGTAGTAATTTTATCATAATTTATGTTTTCGGTCAAATTGAAACTGATATGACATTAGATATGATGAGTTGATAATTATGTAAAAATCTTAAAGGTCGTGTGTGAAGAAAAAGAAGACATTTATAGTAATCTACTTGTTTATCATTTACTCCATTTACAACTGGTGTTTTTAACATTTAAAGTACTATCTTCATTTTATGTGTTTGCGTTATATTCATTTTAATTGTTCTATTTTATCTGTTGCTCATAATAAACATTTTTCTATTTACACGTTTAATACATTATTGATGCACATAATATTTTGATGTTTCATTTATGGCGTTTCTTAAATTAGGAAAGTTCTCAACTGCAAACTACTTGACACATCTTTTTCTAGTAATTTTCTCTACCTTCAAAAAATGTTAAGTGTCAGACAATCTCAAACCATTAAAAAAATAAGATGCTATTATGTTCCATTGATTATATCGAACTGACAGGGCCCCAGCAATTTGGCTTTCATTGAGGAACTAGTGCATAACTTCTTGAATTTTAAAGGAAAATAACTTTGACATTATAGCTTGAAGTAAAGATTTTAAGACACTATTTAATTCTAAGTTATTTTAAAAATTAATAGAAAACAAATAGAAAAGTTATTACCAATTTAATAGAAAACAAATAGATAACAAATAAAAATTAATAGAAAACAAATAGAAAAGTTATTTAATTCTAACTTTGACATTATAGCTTCTATATTATTAAAAGTTAATAATAAGTTATTTTAAAATTAATATAAAACAAATACTACCTTTTAGATGAAGTTTGTAATTATCTTATAATTTATCCAAAATTTCATCGCATACCATATTAGTTGTTGTGTCTAACATATGATCATCCTCTTTACATATTAAAAATTAATAATTAATTAGAAAATAAGAAACATAAATTTATTTCGTCAAAATCAGTTACTGAACTGATTCTGCACCTTGATAGATTGTAAATAGTGCCACGTAGAATTATCAATTATTGTGAACTCTCCCGCGGATCTAAAGTATGGCTGCACTGGGCTTCAGTCCAATGCAAACCCAAAATTTTTAGTTATATCTATATATATTTCTAAGGCTCAAATTATTATTAGCCCACCCCCAAAAAAAAAAAAAAAGCTGTGTTTGGGGTTTTTTCTGCTTTCATTTTGTGTGATGATTTTTTTTTCTCATCTGTGTTTGGTTTTTGCGATCCCTTCAAATTGCACAGTTCAAAAATCAATCATGGAATTGGTGTTTCCACCATTTAGTGTTTCGGTGGTGCTAGCTTATATATTATGATTACAAATACTATTAATAGTATTTATTTTTTTTCTTTTATCTTTTGGGGGTTTTGGGTGATAACTGTTTAGTAGTGAAGCTGAAGTTATAAACGGGAAATTATATGAAAAAATTAATCAATAAACCATCATTGCCAATTGTCATTTGCGAATGATACTGTTGTTGCCCAACAAAGAATTTTACTACCAATATTTTGTAAGTTAGAGTCTTTGTGGGGAATTTTACAGTCTATAAAAAATGGAGAATTTATTGGGCTTTGGGCATAGTCTTTGTCTTCTATGGAGAAGTAAGAGGAATTACTTTTCCACTTAACCAATGACAATATTAAATGGATTTGAGATTTTTTGTTTGTTTTATATGTTTATACTCTTATTCTTTAATGTCTTGCAGTACTTCGATTACTAAATGGAACATCAACATAAGTATTAAATGGATTTGAGATTTTTTGTTTGTTTTATATGTTTATACTCTTATTCTTTAATGTCTTGCAGTACTTCGATTACTAAATGGAACATCAACATAAGCATGATGTGACGGTGATGCAAGAATTTCAAGTTTCTATACTTGTAAAGTTGAGTCAAATACTTGGAAAGAGTGAAAGGTCAAAAGTCTATGTTATGTTGACTAGACTTATTCATCTAGTTTTGACGTTGCCTATTTCTACTACTACAACTGAACGAGCATTTTCTGCAATGAAGCATGTGAAGACAGTACTTCGTAACAAGATGGGAGATGATTTACTTGAAGACTCGTTAATGCTCTATATTGAGAGAGATTTTGTTAAGGATATAGATATAAATTCTATTATTGATAAATTTTATGTATTAAGGTCTCGTATGGCACAACTTATGTAAATACCAAAATTTTTTGGCATGTGTAAAATATAGTGCTTTGAAATTTTTATTTTTCAGCCCACCCTAATTACAAATCCTGGATCCGTCCCTGCCCATCTATATTGGTATATAGACTTAATTAACAGATAGATACTATTTTATGACGTAAATTAGTGATCGATAGAATGTGAATGTAACGAAATATATATACAATAAATAAATTGAAGTGTAAATGGGCTTCAAATCTTCATTCCGTTATTTAGCTTCTTTTTTTTTTATTACAAATAATATAAAGCACATGGAAGAGCCTTGCTTTCTGATATATTTACAAATTCAATTATGTTTATGTTTATGTTCATGTTCATGTTTATATTAGTTTGTAAGTACTACGATATTCAATGAAGTCACCACAAACTTGAAATAATATGATTAATCTTGTAAAAATGCAAATATTAATAAGAAATAAGAATATAGTATTGAACGTATAAAGTTGTTGCACTAAATTTATAAATTGTTGCATCAAATTCAACATATAAAGTATATCACTGAATATAAAGTTGTTGCACCGAATTTGGTGCAACAACTTTATTCGTTCAATGTTGCATTCTTATTTCTTACTAAAATTTGCATTCTTACGTGAACCAACCCTTATATATATATATATATATATATATATATATATATAGAGAGAGAGAGAGAGAGAGAGAGAGAGTTAGGTTCAAATGAGAATCATTTTTATTCTAAAAATTAAGAATCAAATGAATTTGCCATGAAAATTGATGAATCAATTGAGAAAGTTATTGCATCCAAAAATTTGGATTTTTTCCCCTTGAGTTCGAATCCAATAAGGGGAGAAATTTCTATTTTTTTGAATTCAATAACTTTCTCAATGATTCATCAACTTTAAGTTAATTTATCATTTTTATTCACGTGTTTTACGTTATATATATATCTATATATATATATATATATATATATAGGTTGGTTATAGGGAGAACTCCTTCTAAGATAAGAAATAAGAACTAATCTTCACCCTAAATTTAATCTAATCTAATGATCATATTTAATTCATACTTAAAAATGAGTTTCACTATTTTTATACTATTTTTAAGATTTTAAACGTGTTAGGGGCATTAAGGTCTATTTAAAGATTTATCCAACTCATTCGCTTAATCCCTAATTTTTCGCATTTACCTCATTCACATTCTCTCTCTGCTGAAAATAGTAGTTGTGCATATGATTGTAATGTTTATGCATATGATTGTAAGTAGTCATGCAAAACAAAACAGTAACTAACAATCAAACTTATAACATTGAGAATTTATATTTGAATAATCATTAACGTAAAAAAGTATCAAATTTATAAAACTACCTTGAATTATAATTAACGAAAAATATATTTTTACCTTAAAATTAATATAACAAATTAGAAATTTGCACTGCAAATCTTACAATTGTGATACAACTATGGTTATTTCCGTGAATCGATTAACATGCATAACTAGATATTAGTTGTGTATATGATTATAATGATTGTGCATGCGGTTGTAGAAAAATACGCATAAGAAATTGTATAAAAATGCACAAGGTCAAAAAATACATTAAACGTAAAATGCTTATGTTGTTTTTCTGTATGTGCACATTCAATTATTAAATTATGCATGGATTATGAAAATGCTTATCTTGTATATGCGTAAAATATTAGTTGATGTGCATTGATTATCATCCATTTGCGCATAAATACCTGGAGAATCCATGGAGACGAAACCAAAATACATAAAAAAACGTTTTCAATAAGTATTTGTAGAGACGAGGTTATAAAAAAATCAGTTATCAAAAAATAAATCAAAAAATGGATATGGTAAAATTATATTGACTACCGAAAATAAGTACATAAATCCCATGATTGTAGGGATGCTATAATTAACTGAAAATGTATATATTACCTTAATGACATTTTCGTGCATAAATAAATATAAATTACGCATAAACTAAGGATAATGCACACCATAGATTGCATCTAGATCTACGATTGATATTACTTCTCATTTCTCAAAAATATATGGGTTCTCATTTGATCCATCCCCTATATATATATATATATAGGATTGGGTTCCCGAAGTATCCGGTCCTCAAGTAGTAAGTAGTACCCAATCTAGACCACACAACGTGTTCATGTGGACAGCCTAGATAAGCGACACGTGGCAAGATGTTTTTTATTTTTTTATTTTAATTTTCGTTTAAGGGCAAAATAGTAATTATTTATTCTTCTTCTCCTCTGTTGCAAAATTGTTGTTGTTCGCTGGAGAATAAAGAGAAGTAGGTGGCGACGATGGCACGATGAAAGCGATCGTGATGACAACAATGATGCAGTGAAGATGATCGCAGTTGTGGCGTTCATGACGATAGTGGTTGGGCAATGGCTGTAGCTGCCTGAAATTTAAGAAAAAAGAAAAAGATTTTGAGAGAATGTTGAAGGATCGAGAGAGGATTACTATGGTGGTGTTTACGAAGAAGTTCGCCAAAAATCGAAGAAGGAGATCGTGTTTTATGGTGGAGTTAGCTGAAAATCGAAGAATGAGATAAATTGAAGAATGAGGCGACGAGATTAATATCCCAACAAAGAATATGCATACTAATGGACATAAACCTGCATACCAATACACATAAACCTGTATATGCATAATACTAGATAAACATGCATATTACAAAACAGAAATATGCATACTATTAAACAACAACATGCATACTACGAAACACAAACATGTATGCTTTAAAACAGAAACTCATAGGTTTTTCATTCTCAATATCTCTCATTCTCTCTTCTCTAATATGCACAAACACTTTTCTTATTGATCATTTGTTTTCTTTCGAATTATAAAGCTAGAAGTAATCGATCTAAAATCAGAGAATAAATTTTGGATAAATCAATCTAATATGCATTTTTATGTTTAACATTATGCAGTTTTGCATTCATGCGTATGCAGTTTTTGGTTTTCAAACAGGCATAGTTTGTTTTTCTATATCACATAACAAAAAAAATTATGTAACTTTTGTATTCAATCGCATACAGTTTTATGCATAACAATATGCAATTTTATATTCAATTGTATGCAGTTTTATGTTTAATTACATGCATGATTTGATTTTCGTATTACATAACAAATCAAATTACTAATTTACCCTTACTATAGCGAAATCAGCGAAGATGAGCTTAAAAAATCCAAAACAATCTCCATCATATGATCTATGAGATGGGTGGATGAGATTGAGTACTACATACTACCTCGGCCTCGTGTACTATTTGATCCCTCTTCTATATATATATGTATGGGAGAGTTAACGTGAGAACTATTTTTATCGTGAGAACATGAGAACCAAAAAATGATGAATTCAGTGTGAAATTTTGATGAATCTGCTGGGAAAATTAATGAATCCAAAAAAATAGAATTGTCGTCTCTCATGGGATTCGAATCCTGGTGAAAAATTTAAATTTTTAAATTCAGTAACTTTCACAGTGGATTCATTAACTTTCATAGCAAATTCATTTTGTTCGTACAGAATTTTCGTAGTTCTTAGTTCTCACGTTAAAATTGGTTCTTATTTGAATCTCACTCTATATATAAATATATATATACACATAGGGGTGAGTGATGGTGAGAAAACTTCTTAGTGTAGGAAATATGAATAGTAGCACATCTTTCATATTTGTGTAGCACAATCAGAATTACTATATTGCACATGTTAGTTTAGCATATATTTCATCCATTCGCAGCACTTATGCTAAATATATTAGTTTAGCACATATTTCATTGTAGCGTAACACAAGAAGGATTCTAGTGCTGCACAGTAATCCAAGTAACACGCAAAACAAAAAACTGTAGCACAACCGAAATTAAAATCTCAACCGTTGATCCAACCTATCAAAGACCCAGATTTATTCTCATTTCCTACCAAACACTACAAAAAAACACGCGAACAGCGACGGAAAAATCCGTCGCAAAACAACAAAAATCCGTCGTAAAACCAGATCTGCGACGGATCAGAGACGGATTTGTACCGTCTCTAAAAACCTCGTTGTTACGCAGACAACGACGGTAAAAATTCCGTCGCAAAATTTTGAAACGGACTAGCGGCGAACTTATCCGTCGTTGATAGATTAGTCGTTTGACTCGCCGTTTGTTACGTTGAATTAACGACGGAAAAGTCCGTCGAATTCAGCGACGAAACAATTCCGCCGCTAAATTATTTGGGTAATTCCGTCAGAGATCCGTCGCAAATAACGACGGACTTTTTCGCCGCTATTTAATTCGCCGTAATTGAGTCTCTCGATCCGTCGCAACATCTGCTCGCTATTCCGTCAGAACTGTCAGAATCGCGACGGATTTTTTCCGTCGCTAATAGGGTCCGTCAGATCCGTCATTGTACACCACGACCAATTAGATTCTGCTCGCCTCGTAACCGCCGCAGCTCCGACTTAATTCGCCTCTATTCCGTCGCTATACTTAAAATATTTCAAACACTGTTTGATTATGTTTTACCCGTGTTTTTACCGCTCAATACATCCACAATCATCACAAATTCATCCACAATCATCCACAATCATCACAAATCCAAATCCAAATCCAACAACATCCACAATCATCACAAATCCATCCACAATCCATCCAAATCACAATCCAAATCATCACAAATCCACAATCCAAATCATCACAAATCCACAATCCAAATCACAAATCCACAATCCATCCACAATTATTCAATACATCCACAATCGATAATTCACAACAACTATTCGACACGGAGTTATAAATCCAAATCAAATTCAACAATTCAACAATCCAAATCCAACAACAACAATTCAACATATCCATAAATGAAGTAAAACGAAAGATAGGAATCAAATGGTGGAGGGTGGTCGAGGTCCAAGATCACGCCGAGCCCGATAGGAATCATTGGAATGCCTCTGCTGAGCTTCCATCCGAGCTTGAAGACGTTGAAGCATCTGCATGCTCACTCTGTTGTGCTTGAATCGCCGCCGCCCGCTCACGCATCTCTTTCTCCACCGTAGTTGCTCACCCATCCGCTCTCTCTAACCGCATCCGCTCCTCCATCTCCGCTAATCGCTCGATATCCGTGAGACTCCATACAAGAAGTCGCTGCAGAGCCGGAACTAGAGTCGCTCTCCATGAATGTACGAGAGAGAACCAGACCAAACAATCTCTTTTTCTTCGATGCGCGCCTCGAGGATACCCTTGAGGATCCGAGTCCTATCTACTGGGCTCATCTCGCTACCGGCTCGAGTCAAAATCTGAACTTGGTCCTCCACCGCCCCTGTATTTGCAAGAAAATCGCTTAACTTTCCAAATAGAAGTTATTTTACATCATTACCATATTTAATATTTAATCTACTTACCGCGATGCTACGAGCCTTCCCATCTCAGATAACTTCCATCGGGCGACATGATATTTCGAAAACATCCCATCGACCTCGTAAATATCGACTCCACGCTCTCGCCTATTCATTCATTCAAACATTATTAATGCACACGAGGTAAATGATAATAAGTATTTGTGTGCATATAATAGAGGTACAAATGCTACTTAAAAATAAGAAAATTAAACAAGCTTCATTAATGATGTTTTAATCCAATTAGTTTGTATGCCTAATAACTTAGCAATTAATGATTATGATATATGTGAGGCGGAAAGCGTAACAACATTAAAACCTAAATTGAATTCAAAACTAAATACTTACAATGTCGGTAGCATAATCTAAAGCACATCGAGCCACCCCGTGCTTAACGATCCCCGCCCCTCACCATCCGGCTCGCCATCCTACTCCTCCTAGCTTTTTCTCGCTTTAGTCTCGCACCTCAAGTCGATTCCAATAATCCCGCCACGCAGCCAATCCGATCCGGGAATGAATTGAGGTGGCGTCGTCACCTGTGCCTCTCGATCTTATGAATAAGATCCTTATATCTCACCGCCGCTTTGGCACCATGCACTGTAGACTACTTCAGAGACAAAGCGCCGCATCCCACAGTAAATAATTAAAGCATAAATTTGAAAATGATACATTTGAAATGCACATTCATATATATTTTGAATTACAAAACATCACATATATACGATAACCAATACATGAAAGACAAGTTGCACTAAATAATTTCATTTAATGAACTTGACTTAGAAAGCACCTCACTTGATCAATTATGGTTCAAAATCCAAAATATAAAATATAGTCGCTCCCAGTAAATTCATGAGTTGCCATTTTGTAACAATTTTCCATTTTTTAATGTTCCTAACATCAATGGTTTTGACTAATGAATATATTAATATTACCAACTAAACTATTTACCCTTTTATAGTAGCTCCTTACAAATGAGGGAAATTACAAATTATCCCCTGTGGTCTATAAGTCTATCTAAAAAGGCCGACTTTTAAGTTATTCGACTACTTCACACAACAAGATTAAATTTAACTATACTTTCAAAAATGCCAATTCGACTTAGACGAGATCTTCTACTTTAGAATCATATGTTTTTCTTATATATATATTTCAATCACATAACTATTTTCATGCATACTCTACAAGTATTACAATTAACTAGCATAAGTCAAGCAACAATTCCACAATTTCCAATATAAACAGAGGCATGTGAATTCTATTGGAATATTTATTTACATGAAGTGATATAAATATTATCAAATTAACTATCACTTAGTCTGAAATAAACCAATATACTTGAATGTAAATCAATAATACCTGGAAGTCTTGAAAATACACCCGCCTCGATCCTCGTGGACCATTTCCAACCGAAACCCGATGGTTCATGACCTTCGAACGATTCAAGTGATCACATGTGCAACATCATGCGATGGACATAAAATCCTACAATTGAGTTAAAATAATATACATTATATTCAAATAAGTACAATTGAGTTAAAATAATCTAATTAACTATAGGTACCCATTCACAATAGTCAAGGTCTTCTTCCCCATCGCCTCGTCTGCAGACCCACCGCCGACCCCTCCTCCACCGATAGTAAGTCCTCCTACCGAGGCGCCAACTCCTTCATCCGAGGAGGTAGATGCGTAAATATTCCTACGATCACTAGACCGACCTCTACCTCGCCCTCGACTTGCCATCCGAAAATAGATTTGCACGTTACTTTAATAATTTTTATTCTTCAAAAGTTATCAATTCAGGTGAATTTGGTTTCATAGCTATTTGTTTAAACATTGTCATTCGAAAAGTTACATCTACAATATCTTTCAAGGTAATTCTTGTTTCTTTTCCTATAAAGCTTTTGACAATAGGATTCATTGAAATGTGTTGATCGCAGAGAAAACTTACTTTCTTATGCTCGTAATGGTTGTTCAATTGTATTTTAGCTTATACTTCTAAATTTGCGGTTTGATGTTGTATTCGCTGATGTGTCCTATTGCATGATAATATTTGAATATTTTTGCTTATCACCGATGTGTACACATTCATTATCTAATTGTTATATCTAGGTCGAGTATCCGGTCCTCGACCATGGTTCGAGGCATCCAAATCAAATCTTAAGGACCGAATTGTTATGTTTTGACTTGTAATGCATTAGTAAAGTGGGAGAAGAGGTAATGGTTCGTGAATTGTTGTGCTATCTTGTTATACTCGATAACCGTAATAGAGAGAAGCAATGGTTGTAGCAAAAGATGATCCGTTCGGATGGCAAAAAAAAAAAGAGAGAAGAGAAGAGAGAGAGAGAGAGAGAGAGGTCTGAGGTATTGATTATACCTTGAAAAGTCAAATTGCGGAGAAGTTCATCACCGCAGCAAAGATAATTTTGACCCTATTCATCTCCATCATAATCATCATCATTCAATGTATTATCATTTTCGATTCGATAATTCATATGAATCGATTCCGACAATTCATCATCTTCGATCGATTCGCCATCCGCTTCTTCTATGTCCATCAAAGTGCCGTCGGGATGAACTCGTGTCATGTCATCATCAACCACTACACTTGTAATTAAAGGCATTTCATCTTCTTGAAATGGCGGAGGTACTATCGAACTAGATGATTCATCCGAGACTTCCACATTAGCTCTCGCTTAATTTTGCATACATCCCACCAATCCTTTGTAGATTGTTTTAAACTCGGATAAGGACAATAGTATACTTGAACGGCTTGTGTGGCAAGGACAAACGGTTCATACTTATTATACCTTCGCCTATAATTCACGTAAACCAATTTGTATTCGGATGCACCGATGTCCCCAATCGTGATGGATCAAACCACTCGATCTAAACATTGTTACGGTCTTCATAGGTAGCCCATGGTATTCCAACTCACAAACCTCCAAAGAATCGCCCATAAAAATCGAGTTCATTCTTGTCTCGCACCATAAATTTCACCTTTAATGCACACACCATCGCTCATGGTGGCTCTTTGTGTCCCATGCTCTAACGTGTGAAATTTATACCCATTTATGTAGTACCGGATACGCCTTAATCATCGGAGAAGGCCCTTTGCTAAATCCAATATGAATGGATTGACGACATTGTTGGTATGGTCTTCGACCTAAATCCAACAAATCAATTAACATCTATCAACTGACCGATTAAATATTACAAAAGGAGGTTCGGTTAATGAGATTATATACTCACATATGTATCAAACCAATGTGAGAAGTTTCATCGATTTCCTTTTCAATCTCGTAGGAGGAGATGCGTGGATGTAATCTTTTCAAGAAATCGATAAACAAACTTCAAAACAAATAGTTACAATTAGTATTTAAATAGTTATACTAATTGAAAGTTATACAACGTGAAATTATAAATACTTACTTTAAATAGTTCCCGAAACTTCAACGCAATTCAATAGCACATATAATCGAAAGCAGATCATTCTCACCGAATCTAGATATCTCTTCGACATTTTTCCAAAAGGGCCCACCTTGCTTGAATATTGAAAGCATATCCGGGAAGTCTTCATGCCTAATATCTCCCCAACATTATAATTGCGAGGCACATTCTTATGTTTCGCTCTTACGTGACCTCAAAATAATAAGAACAGAATGTTGATGCTTCTTCTACTAAGCACGCATTGCAAATAGAACCTCCACTCGAGCTTTATTTCTCACGTTGTTTTTCAACTTACGTAAGTATCTATCAATGTATATAAAAAGATTAATAGTTATATGTGTATATTTATACATATGGACAACAATTGTTAAAGTGAACGTTTTACCTTCGAATGGATACATCCATCGGTATTGAACGGTCCGCAATACGAGCTTCATCTCGCTAGATGGACTGGTAGATGTTCCATTGAATCGAAGAAACTAGGAGGAATATACGCCGAGTCAGCATAAAATGATCGAATATTTTCAAGTTTGCACATGTCCTCAAGTTTGATGTTTCGAGAGGTCAAATCTTTGAAAATAAACTTAATTCGCATCGCTTCCAAACATTAGGTGGGAGAAGTTCTCGAAATGCATCGGGAGTATCTACGCATAAAATATGGCGATCGTGACTCTTCATCCCAAACATCTTCAATTTGGTCATGTCTACACATCGCCCATATTTGAAACATACCCGTCTCGAAATCTAAGACCTTTCACCCATTCGCACAAGACTTTTTTTCATGTTTGTCAAGTGTGTAAGAAGCTTTTGGATACTTGCCGTCGACTCATTCATCTTCAACTCGTCTATTGCAAGACAAATTAAGTTCTTCTCGATTTGCTCGTATCTTCGCCTTACCCGGAATATTCATCACAGTGTTGAACACATTATCAAATACATTCTTCTCTATGTGCATGACATCCAAATTATGTCGAATCAAAAGAGAACTCCAAGACGTAAATCCTTAATATACTCCGCTCCTCCAACCACTACCAAAATATTTGGAAACACTACTATTTATTGCATCACTACCCATTTCACCACCTTCACTAGTCTCATTCCTTCAATCCTAGATAATAGTTCTTCTCCGATAGCGCTTGGTGGACTACTAGTAATCACCGTATTCTTTCGAATCATCTTCATCCCTTCCGAATTGGTGATCGGGATTTAAAACTTTCGATGATTATCAAACCATGACTGCTACCACTTTTGGTAAAGTAAACGCTCAAGATCCTCCATGCAATGTGGACAAGCTAACCTTCCATTGTATCCATCCGCACAACATAGAGTACGCAGAAAGTCACTAATTGTCCAAAGCAATGCAAGACGATCTGAAAATTTTGTTTCAATGAGACATCATAGGTAAGGACATCCGCTTCCCACAAATCTACTAACTCGAAATTAATGGTTAAGAACACATCAATCTTTTCTTTTGGATTACGTGGCCTCGCACTAGAATTGTGAGAAACATATATTGTTCCTTCATACACATCCATGGAGGAAGATTATAAGGAGTAACTATAACAGCCATGAAGAATATTGTTGTCCCGATTGACCAAAAGGTTGGAAACCATCACCGAAGACCCAATCTAACATTACGAATCTCGATTCAAACAAAGGAAACTTCATGTTCAAATGCTTCCATGCGGTGTGTCGCGGATGGCGATGACCCCATCATCGACGATGCATGCCAACGCATATTCTCCGTCAGTAGCCTCGGATGCATACAACCTCGTAGTCGAGGAGTAAGAGGAAAATAATACATCTTCTTACATGGAATTTGTGATTTCTTTCGAGTTTCGGATGCTCGATTATTGCTCTTGAAACGTGGATGCTCACAAACTTTACATCTCGTCAATTCAATCTTGTCGCCAAGAATCATGCAATTATGTGGACAACAATCTATCTTGTGCACAGCAATCCCATGCCACGCAACAATTTCTTCGTCTTTGTAGAAGTCATCGTACAAGATTACCATCCGGATTTGTCTCTTTCATGAGTTCTCGTTATTTGATCAAAACCTTCTCGATATATTATTCTCGCCTTTCCAACTCGTAAGTCGAGCCACAACAGACAATTGTGAATGGTTTGAGCAACCGCCACAACGGTTTATCGACAGCATTCAACATGTCGTAAAATTTTCGTGCCTCAAAGATTTGGTTCCTCTTCGTGCTCGGCAAAGTTAAACCGAGGACCAGCAGATCCATTACCATCGTCCTCGACACGCACTTGATTGAGGTTCGGGTGATACCGCATTGTCGGATCTATACTCACATTTGTCTCCCTCGAAAGATCCAAGTGTTATAATTTGGAACAAATCCAAATTTTGAAACGTGATATCGCACGGTATCTTGTACTTGATAGGGTATATTATTGCACTTCTTACAAGGACACTTGATCTTTCCCCATCCATGAATGATAGTTGATTACTAGCAAACTCAATGAAGTTTTCAAGTCCACAAGAAAATCATGATTTAATCCACCACAGTATCGCGACGCTTATACATCCATTCACGATTCTGACTCATCACGAGGAAGTGGAAATGAGATTCAGGAAGTGAGAGGCAAATGTTCCTGTCATGGGGAAATGGGATTCTGGAAGTGAGAAGCAAATCTTGGGAGATGAATGTTCGCAAATGTTGGGAGATGAAGTGAGAGGCAAATATTCGAGTACCAACTACTAAGCCCGACTTTAATTTGGTTAATGATTTGGAAGTACATTTGGTTAATGATTTGGAAGTACATTTGTAAGAGGGAGATAATTTAGGTGAAAGAGAGATACCGCATAACTCTATTTATTGGTAAATAGAGGTATACGGCATAATTTTCTAATGTTTGGTTATGTTAGGATAATATTTAGATGCAAAAGACAGTATACTCATATTCAGATCCAAGTCTATTTCTACGTTTCATAACAAAAAGGTTCTCACGTTATAGAAATAGAAATGCACGAGACATATACTATATAAAAAGTAACACGGATGCATGTCAACATGAAACTAATTTGTAGAGGTATAAAATCGATGCATAAATATAAATCACCAAATAGAAAAGTTCACATGATTAGTCTTATTTTCTTGATAGTAGCAATCACAAAATTGCCTCCCAAACCCTTCACGTGTGGGACATGTGATGTAAATGATCACAACATTAATATATATAGCAATACATATAAATATTAATTGTGTGACCACTTACATCACATGTGAAAGGTTAGAGAGAATTTTCATGATTGCTACTCTTTATCAAAGAGAAATAAGACTAATCATGTGTGAACTTTTTCTATTTTGAAATATGCCATGTTGTCCAGATCTTTTATCTAGTTTCTATGTATTTATTAAATTTTGTGCCATTTTCTTTCAAGGTTTTCCACTTGGAAAATATGCATGTATGTCTATACAAGTGTTACTTTTAGTTTTTTTCTCTATCCTTTTATGGGTAGTGCAAAATGAGAAGTTGTTGAGTTTAATTTGATGACTAGATTGTTATTGATCAAAATATTTTTCATCAAATAGGGCCCTATTTTGTTTCTAATTATACACACACACACACACATATATATATTCGACTTATTTTTATCATAGTGTAGGGCACGGTTGTTCTTCTAGGTGCAGATTATTGCCGCACCAAAATTGATTGTATCACTTATTTTGTTTGGTATTCTAATTTGATGAGTATATGCGATCAATTATGCACGCTACCTAATTTGGTTAGTTATAGGGTTGCGGTTCATTTATGTACAATAAAACTATCTACACTAAGCAATACACTATCTTGAAACTGTGATCATATAAAGACTGCTTCGGAGTTCAAAATTTTACCTTAATTGATCAGACAAGACAGGAAATAACATTAGAAATCGGGAAACACTTGAGACATTTACTAGAAAACTATCTACACTAAGCAATACACTATCTTTTTCGATTTTTCCTTCTAGGGGTTTGCAATCTCTCCTTGTCCACAATCAACCCCAAACACTATATATATAAATTCAAAGCAGTCCTCAGATCTCAAAAATCCATCAAATACAGTACTATCTACACTAAGCAATACACTAAGCAATACAAGATTAATAAGAACATAAAATAAATTTTCTCCTCCTATCATCCTATAAAATAAATAGAAGTACGAACATATACTAACAATACACACACAAACACGAAGTAATAAGCACTATCTACACTAAGCAACATAAAACAATTAAGTTTTTATTTTCAATTCCATTTGCATCCAGATTTAGAAGTACAGTAATATATACTAACTATCGATAATCAAATATTCGATAAATAATATGAACATCCATTTGCATCCAATATACCAATACATACCAATACATACTAATACATACCAATATGAACATCCATTTGCATCAAATCATTTAATTATACATCCAATATACCAATATACCAATATATACAAATACATACATATATACTCATAATTCCATATATACAAATACATACATAAATACATACATATATACCAAATGTTATACAAATACATACATAAATACATACATATATACCAATATATAAATCAACAAATACATATATAAATATATATATATATATATACTATACGGATAGGCATATACGATGAATGATGATGGCGGTATATGGCAATGGTATGCAGTGATGGCATGGGTAAGCTGATAGGGGGTAGGGCGGGCTTGGGGCGGGAGTGCTGCTGTTGGTAGGGGCAGGCGGGGGGGCAGGAATGCGGTCATGACGCGACGGCGGCGGCGGGGGCAAGGGATGGGGATGGGCGGGCGGGGATGGGGAGGGTCGGGATTTAGGGTTTGAAGCGCAGATGAATGAAATTGGGAAGAACGCGTCGTAATATTAGTTTTAGCGCCGGATTAGCGACGGATAATTTACGTCGCTATAATTAAAACACTTTAGCGACGTACTAACGACGGAATAATGTTAACGACGGACATTATCCGTCGTTAGAATATGTGAAAAAATTAAAATGGTAAATCCGTTAATTTACCGACGGAATAACGACTCAATATTCCGTCGTAAAATTTATTTAGAATAAATAAAACTAAAAAATAATATTAACGACGGAATAAATCCGTCGTAACAATAATTAAAAAATAAATAAATAAAATCCGTTAATTTACGACGGATCAGCGACGGTTATTTAAAGTCTACAATAAAAATAAATAAAAAATCGTTAATTTAACGACGGAATTTTTCCGTCGTTAAATTCAACGACGGATCAACGACGTATTTTACGACGTTGTATAATTTTCGTCGTTAAATACGTCGCAAGTCCGTCGTTATTTTATTTCGTTTGAGTTCCGTCGCTAATCCGTCCGGATTACGACCCAAATTTTAACGTCTCTAATCCGTCATTTGTTGCGTTTTTTGTAGTGAAATTATCATTTACTACCCGAACAATCTCATATATATATATATATATATATATATATATATATATATATATATATATATATATATAGAATAGTCTTGTTTTACAAGAATTGAGTCGCGTATTATATGTATAACTATTTAAAATTTATGCAATATTGTAATATAATATACTATATTTATCTATTAAAATTATAAAAATAATTAGATGGCGGTTGATATGCAGGAATGAAATGGTTATTCCGCATTCATTTTTAATCATATGTATTTTAAGGCATAAATCACCATTCCGAATAAATGCATATTCTCATGAACATGAGATTAATCAAACTTACTTTTTTTTAACAAAACTATTCTTATTTATTTTTATCTTATAAAATTAACAATAATATCAAATAATAATATAAAAGTAGTATTTATGACAATAAATAAATAATAATTATTAACAACAAATAATTATTATATAATAATAGTGATAAAAATTATAGTTATTAATAATATTAACATAATAGATAATAATTAATATAATAAATAGTTATATTAAAATAATAATAATAATATTAGTAATAATAACTAATTATTATTATTATTATTACAATAATAATAACATAAATTATAAAAGTAATGATTATTTTATTTATTTTATTTCATTTGTATTCATTCATTTTTATACATACCACCCATATGGATCACATGTTCCATTTCTATCATCATTACATTCCAAATTACATTCAATTCCTATCTAATTTTATTCATGCATACAACCATTACTTTATTGATATTCATATCCTAATAACAATTTATTACTATAAATTTCCATTATATTTGATATACTTATTTTATGTTTAAGGATAGTTTAGTAATATATATATATATATATATATATATATATATATATATATATATATAGAGTTTGGTTCAAATAAGAACCATTCTTATCCTAAAAACTAAGAACCAAATGAATTCATTATGAAAGTTGATGAATCCGTTGAGAAAGTTAATGAATTCAGAAATTCAGAATTTTTCACCCGGGTTCGAATCCCATGAGGGGCGAAAATTCTATTTTTTTGGATTCAGTAATTTTCTCAGCGGATTCATTAACTTTCATAGTGAATTCATCAGTTTTTTGTTCTCACGTTCTCACAATAAAAATGGTTCTCACGTTAACCCTCCCA
Source organism: Salvia rosmarinus (assembly GCA_036937905.1). Taxonomy (NCBI): domain Eukaryota; kingdom Viridiplantae; phylum Streptophyta; class Magnoliopsida; order Lamiales; family Lamiaceae; genus Salvia; species Salvia rosmarinus. Next base: position 83,115,511 of record CM072815.1, on the reverse strand, counting down.
TATATATATATATACACTTTGTATATTTAATACTACCTCCGTCCCTCATTTTTCTTATTGGGAATCTTCAGCACATGTTTAATAATAGTTGTTGAGTTTATTGTGAGTAAAGTAAGGGTTCCACATTAGTGTGGTGTTAAATTAATTAGTGATGAGTCATAGATGATAAAATACGTAAATAATTAGTATAGTTGAAGGTAAGAATGAGACATAGTGGTGGCTCATATGTGTTAAAAGGTATAAATAAAGAGTGTTATTGGATATAATAAATAGAGAATATTTTACGAGATAGTGTTTTCCATATTTGGAATAGGAAAAAGTTAGAAGGGCATACCAAAAAGAAAAACTAGGAAAAAAAATTGGGAATGGATGAAGTGTAGGATAAGATATAATCATTTACTATCTTTTTTTTTTCAAAATTATAGTATTCAATTTTTACATATATATTTATTATATAAATTCAAAACTAGCAACCATTTTGCTAATATATAAAATAGATATTATGCACGTCTAATGAAAAAATGGCTTACAATTATATTAAAATAAAACGATTCAAATCCAATTTTTAACTAGTGATTGAAATTACGGGTATGGCATATTTCAAGTTTGAAACCCTAACGTGAAATTTCGAAAGGAATAAGAAATTACCAAATCCTCGTTTCCAATTGAAAAAAAAAAACAGATTTAGGTCAAAAATCAATCAAATGATATTTTTGAATTATTTTATTAGAAAATAATGAGTTAACCATTTGCTAATTCGGCCTTTGGAGCCTGTAACACAAATTTTTATATTTAAATTTTATAAATATAAAATTTTATACAAAATCAATTGAATTTGAATTTGATATATTTGAGATGGATTCGATATCTATTTTATCCTCTGATTCTTCTCTTTAATGTGGATTTCTTGAACGATCTTGATGTTCTTCGAGTTGTTTGGAGGGGATGTGATTCATTGATCTCCTTGAACTTGAAGTTTGGATTTGATGATGTTGATCTGAAGGATCTTTGCCTTATTTTCAGAGCAACTGTTGGATTTGGCTTGATATATTGAAGAAAATTTGAAGATCTTCAAGTTTGAGCATCAATGTGGAGGATTTTCACCTTGTTTCCGAATTGAAAGCCATTTTTGATTTGATTTGGAGGATGATCTTGGCGAAGAACGTGGTGATTTGCACGAAGAACGCTCAATGCTTGAAAAGACTTGAATGTTGGAGAAGATTTGAGACTTCGAATGTTGGAGAAGATTTCGCCGAAGATTCTTCGAGTGTCTTGAGCTCTTCGAATCTTCACTTCACTTCACTTCACCTCCTTCACTTCACCTCTTTATCATTTATGAAGCCCCAACACTCATATTTATAGATTTAGGCTAATGGGCTTATGGGCCTTTGGGCCACCAAACCATGGGCTTAAGCTTAGACTTGGGTTTATGGGCCACCAAACCATGGACTTGAGCTTGGGCTTAGACTTATGGGCCTTTTGGGCTTATTTGACGCAATTTGAGTGGTTATTCCTCTTCGAAGTGTCGTTGCCACATATCATTCTCTCATTCGTTGATGAAATTAAATATTAATCACATATCTATTTAATTTTGAAATAAATTTCATTAATCAAATAGAAATATAATTAATTATTTAATTCGTGATTTACACGTGACGTAATATAATTTGCTAACAATTTTTAATTGTCTACAGAGCCCAACCCGAAACTCATAGCAACACACTTTTTCCGCTCGCCTAATCCAGATGAGCTAATTTATAAATCTCAGATTATAATTAATTTAGTTACCATCCAATCCTGAGGAAAAGAATTTCACTCGAAGTATTTGCAATTTGCGAGGTGGTATTCCTATTCTACTTTTGAATTTCAAGGCTGATTCCTTTTTATTTATTTATTTTACATCTTCTGATAATATGCATCTGTGAATTGGATTTCTCAGTTAAGCAATGCATATGAAATTTTCATGTCTTTTGTTGATTATCATCTAATATTTTGGGACAGAATTGTGTTAATGATCGAGTTGAAGATATTTGGAATCTCTCGTCGCACTTTCGCCATCATTGCGTAGAATTCTATCATCTGTGTATGGAATATGATCAGAGGCGGAGCTACATTGGGGTCTGGGGGTCCATGGGCTCCCCAACTTTTTTAAAAAACTACTACTCTTATATATCCGTTTATATTTTCAAAATGTATTGTAGTCTAACTGGTTAAGAACCTTGTTTCGATCTCCAAGGTCGCGGGTTAGAAACTTTCCATGGATTCTTTTTGCTTCATTTTCCTTTCTTTTCTTTTTTCTTCCTTTTCTTTTCTTTTTTCTTCCTTTTCCTTTTCCTTTCTTTTCGTTTCTCTATTTTGTGTCCTTCATTTCTTTTTTCTTTTTTCGTTTTCCTTTTATTTCTCTATTTTGTAGTCTTTATTTTCTTTTCTTTTCTTTTTTATTTCTCTACTTTGTAGTCTTTTTTTCTTTTCTATAATTTGTTTTACATTGATAAGATAAAAGATATATACAAATAATAAAGTTTTATATGTAAATTAATGATCAATCAAATTTTTAAAAAAGATTATGATAAACTTATTATAATAGTCACTAGTAATATTTATTTAAATTTATTCTAATAAGTTTTATATGTGAATTAATTTTAGATTCAATTGTTGATTTGTAATGTTTACAAGAAAATAAAGATTTGAGTTTTGTAAGATAATACCATTTACAATATTAACACTTATAATTTTTTTATTATTTTAATTTTTATAGCTATTATTGATTGATTGTTTAGTTATTTGTAAGTAAATCTTATTATTTTATTTTTGTAAGATATTAAAATATAATGAAGAAGAAATATATTTAGTATAAACAATTACCTCCATTCAAATAATATTACACTATTATTTAAATTATTACTCCCTCTGTCCCATTTAAAATGTCTCACTTTCCTTTTTGGGTTGTCCCATTACAAATGTCTCATTCCATTTTAGGAAGTAATTATTTCTTCAAAAAGTATGGGTTCTACTCATTTTTTTTATCAATTTAACTACTTTATACCTATCTCCTAAATATTTGTGCCCAAAAGAAATGAGACACTTTAAATGGGACGGAGAGAGTATTATTTTTAAATTTTGATTTTAAAATTATAATTAATTGGGCCCCCCAAGAAAAAATTTCTGGCTCCGTCATTGAATATGATTATGTTAATGTATTGGCGTTTTTCTAGTTTCAGAATTAAATTTGTAGAAGTTTAGTGCGAATTATGCGGGTTTTTCTTTGGCATAATTTGCATCTTTTTGTTGTAATATGCAGGGAATTAAGAAAACAAATTGTTTCCTTTGTAGGAGTTAATAATTTATAATATTCGTGAAAAAAGGAAAAATTCAGAGTTTGAACGAGTTTGACACTGTCGGAATTCTTAATAAGGAATTAATTTTATGTTGATTGGATAAAATGTCTCTATAATGAACAAGTATAGAATTCTCTCTTGAATGCCTGGCCTCAGCTTCATTTTGCTTAGATTTTAGATATTCTCCTTGATAATTTTACGGGAGATAATGTTAAGATTGAATTACGATTGAATCTGTGCTTGCTCTAGCCTAATTCCAAACTAATTCCTGAAGAATTGCTGTGGAGAATTCCCTAATTCATGTTGCTTTATATTTTTGTTGCCTGCTTGTAGTTATTGAGTAGTTATTGTTGATTTATGCTTTGGTCGAGAGAAATTTCCCTGTTCATTTTTGCAATCTAGAAAATATGTATGATTTATTTCGTGTTTACATGAAATTTGTATTCGTGTTTACATGACTTTGGTTAGCTGTTGACAAGGTTCCAAACCCTTTTGCAGCAGTAATCAACTATGACAACTCGAAAAATATCTCAAATGACAAGCTACCATCACCAGGAGCTCCAGTCCTGGAAGTGAGTTCGTGTAGGAAGAAGAAGAAGAATGAAGAAGAAACTTTCCTCGAAGATGTGAAGGATCATATAAATGACTTCATTCATGCTTCCATGGATGAGCATAAAACTTGCTTTCAGAAAACTATCAAGAAGGTTCACTTTCAATTTTTAACCCTTACAAGCAAAAAAAAATGTTAATGGCTGTGGTATGATTGTAAATGAGTTCTAATGTTTAGATTTTATGCAATTTCAGATCTTTGGAATGTCAAAAGCTGTCGCAGAAAGGAATTTGGAGACTAAGAAAGTGGAAAGTTCTCTACCCCTTCGAACAACATAGGCTGAAGAATGTGTCCGGAATCTTACTTTTGTGGGCGGTTTATGAACTACAAACAAGGTTAATCTAATTAGAGAGAGACATGATGTTTTAGATAATTGAGATTCTCATTTGAAGTTTAAACGAGAGAGGTATTGCAATGTGGTCCGTTTGCAGGGCATATGCATTGAATAGGTCGTTATATGATTTTTGGTACCGAGTCGAATTTATTTATTTTCCTGATATTCTGGAATATTTTATTGTGGTTATTGCTATTCAGGTATTCATAGATTTTTGGGGATTTATGATCATAAACTGGACCACGATACTTGTGTAAGTGGTCTATCGTTGTGATGTAATTAATATGGCTTATGCATTGAGATCATTTAAAACATTTAAGGAAAAAAAATATTTTACGTTCCAATATTTGAACTTTTTTACAGTTGTGTCAAAATGTATGAGAAATTATGAAATAAAACTTATAATATTGTTGTTACTAAGAAGTATGTCATAACGATAAATATAAATATATAAATAAATAAGGCGCCTTTCTTTCTGACGATATTCGACAAGTCTGACTAATCCGGTCATTGGTCGTTGGAATTTAGATTATGACTCGAATTTTCTTGAGTTGATCTATAAAACCCACAGACCAACATTTGAATCCTGCATTAATTTTGATGTTAAAGAGTTACAAGTTCTGTGATTCTTTAAAGTCAAATCGATATTGGATTAGAGAGTTGATTTGGAAATCTTGTTACTTTGGTCTATCGTTATGATGTTAATAATGGCTTATGAATGTGAGATCATTAAAAAATCTAATAAATACATTTGCATCTTTGTACCTTGTAAGGGGAATGAATCACACTATTATGTCTCACTGGTAGTTTGTTTTTATTCTTTTTTAGGGTCTTGTCAATATTTTGATCGTGTTTGAAACAAATCTTGATTGGAAATTGGCACAATTTCTTTCTTTGTAAATTTGGCACATTGAAGAATTTAATTAAAGGGTTATCGGTAGTGGCGGATCCAGACTTATTGTTTAGGGTGGTCCAACGTCTCTACTCTCTCTCACGTCTTTGTTCATTGGATACCTATAAACACACTCCATTATTTTCCCTCAAAATTGTTGTCTTCGTCTACTCTGATTTTCGACATTCATCGTCACCTAGGTTGTCCTTGTCTCCATCGGTTTCCCTACCTCCATCTCTCCCTCGTCTATCTCACTCTTTCTCCACGTGACACTACACACATAGCGCAAGCCCCCTTCATCTTCTTTCTCATGTTGTCGCCGCCTACCGCCGCCAGTGATGGCGGTGGCCGGCCGCCTCTACCTCCTCTCGCATATATGTCCCCATCTTTCTCGCTCTTTCTCTCTATAAAGAACCCAAAATCATGTCTCTCTCCCCTTTTTTCTCAACGTTGTCGTTGCCCCCTCTCCAGATTGACAAGTCATCGTCGGAATTCACCACCCCATCCTCATCTCTGTCTCTCCCTCTCTTTTCACTACCACGCTCCATGACGCCACTGCCGTCGCTACACCCAACCACCACCTCACCTCCATCTCCTATCTGCCCAAGAGCCGATGAAAGCCCCGACGCTGTCGTCGTGACCCCAATGATGCCATTCTCTCTATTGCCTCTCACTCTTCCCTCAAAGAAAGAGAAAAAGAAACACAGTGAAGACCTTTCTCACCTCCAATTGTGTTCGGCTGAACAAACACAACAACTCAAAAATTCATCTTTCATCCATTGAAGTTGTGTTCTTTAAGAAATTCCTATGTTTATATTAATATCTATAGTAAATAAATATAAATCTGTAATATATCTACATAATTGATAGAAATATATATTTTTTAATTATTTAATATAAAATTACTAAAATACCCATAGTCTCTTTTTCAAACTCAGTGGGGCCTAGTGCCCCCACCACTCACCACTTACGTACGCCTCTGGTAAATTTTTACATATTTTTGTTTTATACACGAACTTTAAAAAGAGTAGATAAATACACGAACTTATACATTGTAGTAATTTTACCTTGGTTTCTATTTTCCCCCAAATTTAACACATGCGTGACAAGTCGAAATATCGATGTGGACAAATCAGACATTAAAAAAAATGATGTCGTACTTAAAACGTCATCGTTTTATGTTATCTTACATCTTATAAAGTTTGAGAAATGGTTAATTGTGATACACTACATTCGAAACTAGCATCACATTGAATGTAGTGTGTCACAATTAATATTTTCTCAAATATTTTAGGAATTCCGATTTTTAACTATATACAATCTGAATGAAAATGATGAAGTTTTAAGATGATATGTACAACTCATTTTTTTAAACGTTCGATTTGTCCACATCAATATTTTGGTTTGCCATATCTATTTTAATTTGAAGAAAAATATAAATCATGATAAAATTACAACAATATACACATTCGCGTATTTATATATTGTTTTAAAGTTCATATATAAAATCAAAATATGTACAAAGTTCGTGTAATTTTATATGCCAATAATCCTTAATTAAAAAGCTCCCATCATTTTGGTGCTTGAATCGTGAGTTTTTTCCCTCCCGTTCACGTCACATGCTTTTGTTTTATTTTATTTTATTTTGTGTTTTCTAAAAAATAAATCAAAAATGAGAATTATCTTTTTTATATGGTGTGCATATTTTAATTTTTCTGATGATTGTACTTCTTGTAACTTTTATTTCTCTTGTTTCTAGTGGGTTTGTCTTTCATCTCTTACTAAGAGGGTGTTTGGCTGAGCTTATAAGCTCTTTAAAACAGCTTATAAGTTGTTTATGAGCTTATAAGTTGTTGCAAAGTGTTTGACAAAATAAGCTCCTAAACAGCTTATAAGCTGTGAAAATAAGATCCAACAGCTTATAAGCTCCCCTAAAAATAAGTTGCTCAAACCCAACTTATTTTTTAATAAGCTTATAAGTAACCATGAATTTACCAAAATAACCTTATTATAGTTCGTTATTTCTTACATATATACTTCCAACTTCATTTCTCGTCAATTTTATCTCTCTAACTCGCGATTCTTTCTCTAGCTTATAAGATCAATTATTCAAACACTTTAACAATTTATAAGTTCTTGAAATATCACCACTTATAAGCTCTTGAAACATCTTATAAGCTCTTTAAAATAAGCTTAGCAAAACAACCCCTAAATGTTTGAAGGTTAATGTCCATAGCCAATTGCTTTATATACATCAGTTTTGTCAATTTGTTACCATCAACCTATTAAGTATTTCATAATCTTCAAAGTCCGAAAACTTGATTTGACTGAGAGACAAGACAAGAAAGCCTTTCTCTTGGCTTCGGAATCTTTTTTTTTGGGGAACGGAATTTATTATTATTATTATTATTTCTCTAAACAATGTTATTATTTTATCCTGACTCGTTAGTTTTTTTAGGGTTAAGATTATAAAAGATCGACCCGATAGTGTAAAAACCAATTCATCACTTCATATTATCTGGATCCTTAAAAAAACAATGTCCTATTTTTTCTTTATTGAACGTAATGTGTTTAGATAAAATATATTATTATAAAATCTTGCACTACTTTCTTTGTGGTATTTCTGGCGAGGGACATGTAGGCCTTCTAAATTAGAAAATTGTAAGATATTACACTAGGTACTAGGTAGACTATTATTTATCGTACATGTAAACTAAGTGATAATGTCAGTGGATAGTAAATAAATATTGTGTTTGGCTTGACCGTGAATGTATAATATTTATGACAAGATATTCTTTAGGGGAAATTGATATTCTGTATTGCATTCCATTTAGCAATATGATGGACCAGTTGCACATTTAGTATAGGACAATTATCGGATTAAATCCTAAATTATTTGACTTGTCTCATAAATGTTATGAATTTTTAATAATATTAATAAAAAATTCGAATTATTGATATTGTACCAAAAATATCTTGAACTTTCAATAATATCAATAAAAGATTCAAACTAATTTTTTTAATTAACAGAATATTGACTGTGATTTTCACGTGACAAAAGTGAGTTCATGCTTTCAGTAGTTTAATGAGTATTGTTAAAAGTGAGTTTTATATTGAGCATACCACAATATTATTTACGAGACTTGATGAAGGACTATTGATAAAAAAAAAAGATGCATAATTTCTAAGTAATGACTTTTATGATATTTTTTAATGACTGTAACAAAAAATTTGTAGACACAATACAACACAATACAACTAATGTGGCTTACATTGTACAATACTTCATTTGGATTTTTTTTATTGTAGAAATAATACTCTGATTTTAATTCTAGTTCCATCAAAGCCAATATTTTATCTGATAAAATGAGCCATGAAGTATTTTTTTTTACTAATAGAAATTATGCTATGCAATAATAATCCCATCTTTAGTAAAAAAAATTAAGAGGTATTATTGACTGTAAACTTATGTGACTATGTAATGACTCTTCACAAAGCTTTGAATAAGTAGGCAAAAATATCCAAATTCCACACCAACAAAACAGATACAACTAGAAAATATAAATTCAATATTTAGTCAAACATCAACCTTAACTACACAAGTAAGAGATCGTATGCAATCGGATGTTCACCAACAAATTACAAAAACAAACAAACAAATGTATCCATGTTTATCGTCTTCCTATCAAATTCGTTATCCGATGGTCATCAAATAATAACATAAACAAAATAAACATCAAATATGTTTGTGTTTACAAAAAGAATGACTAAACATAGTCATCATAAACTTTTAAAATTATTCATTAGAAACGGCGTCGTTTGTGCCACATGATAATTTCAACAAGATTTTGTCAACTAAAACGTTAGTTCGAGATAATTTTAATACAATGTTAATAGTTTTAATCTTTACTAGTATTATTGAAGGTTCGGGATATTTTTGAAATAAACCAAATAATTTATGATTTAATCCAATAATTACCTTTTAATATAATATATATGATTGAGGTTGAGTTAAAAAAATGCACTAGAAGCACATGAACAAAGAATAAAACGCTGATCGATTTAATACAGATTATGAAGGGAAGTCAACTGTCAATTCTCTCTCAAAATCATTAATATATAAATAGATTGATTCTGGGAAAATAATGTCATATCACATACATATTTATTTATGTGGACAACTTTTGTCCATCATCAGCAAGAATCACCATCTACTATATGATTCTCAAATTACTGCTGCATACAATAATAAAATATACGTATCTATAATTGCTTCAATTAGATGTGTTGTGCCATCTTCCACCTCTTATTTATCTCTTCATATTTCCTGCATGAAAACAAATAACACCCATTATTTCCCATTAATTACAAGAAATGAAACTGAAGATTTAAAACTGATGCATGGCATTGAGAATTCATGCAAAAAGGCAAAAGTTAGAAACCCGCAACGTGCTCAAATTAATCTTTTTTTAAAACACTAAATTAAATAGAATCAAATTGCACGTGAATATGCTGTATTATTGGCACAAATTATTTGTATAAACTACTTCGAAACCACAAGAAAGGCCCTTTTTGCAGTTGAATTAATCTATTTTGAAATGTAATAGTACCCTAAATTAAAGAGATATATTTATTGTTGTTGTGAAGCCTATATAGGAATTTCCAAAAATTGTACGTAAAATAAAAATAATATGTGCGTGTGTTAGAAACGACATATTTCCATGCATGAAGGCCTAGTGCCCACGTGCACAAATGATTAATAACAACCTAGCTAGTTTTTGTCTAATTATTTACGTACAAAATCAATTACCTATGATCAATATCACCAACTGAGCCACATACAGAGACACACAATGCTGATAAAGCGAAACATGAGACCGATTATACCTTAAAGTTCGTTCATCTCTTGATGCTAGTGACTCCATTAGCTAGTGGTCCGATAGTTCGGGAACGGAACCTTCCCACTCTCAATGTACTTGATATCCTCCACAAGCATGTCATAATGCCTCTTCACCTCCTCCGTGTCCGCCCGACGGCCGGGCAACCTTGACCCAACGGTCAGGGTATCTTGGTCAAAACGCCAACGCCTCTCGAAGGCCTTGTTTTCTTGGGCAGACCATCTGCTGCTGCCCGAGATAGAGGATGATGCCATTTTTTTATGAATGGAATAGTGAGTGCTAATTTGGAAGAACAAGAAAACAAATAGGGCTTGAGGTGAAGCGTAGTAGTGTTTTGGAGCTTAGATATTGGTGTGGAAGAAGTGGGAAATGCTATGCTGCTTATTTATAAGCTTCATTTGGTTGGGGTTGGGGGGTGGGGTCTTGATACAGCTGGCCTATAAACTTGCTAATGTTGAAGAATTTTAGTGATTTGTCTAGTTAAGAACCACAAATGAAGCCGGACAAAATACTATTACAACCAGCTTCAAGAATCTGCATAAACTGCATGTAAGAGAATGTACGTAATCCCACTTAGTTGATTAATCACATTTGTTTTTTCCTAGTTTCGGTCACAAATTATGGATATACATTTTCTTACATCATGTGTAAGATGTGGCCTCACATCATATACTTGATTTTACAGAAAATTTTGTACAAAGTGTGGAATTTATATATGCTATTAATTCAGCTAAATTATCAATCATCATTCGCATAATTAATTTGTTTGCTTAATTACTTACATTTTGCTTACTTCCCACATAAACAAGCCATGCCACTAGGCAAAATATCTACTCCCACAAGAGAAAAGAAAAAAGGAAAAAGATTACGATATCAACTTATGCTATACAGACAGCAACCTTGTGAAGACAGACATCACAAATTGCATCAAGATTTCAAAGAGTGAAAGAAGGAGTCGCCTTATCCAAACTCTAAAACCATACCAACTAGTGCAAGAGTTTTATCGAAATGGTCTGTACTTGCATCAAACATTTTTTCAAAGGCCTCTGCAAAAAACTGAAATTATTGAGGCAATTCCTCACCATTTTTTTTCCTTGAATTTTCACAAGATGTTATCTTTCTCTTCTGCGTCTACGTCGTCTAACAACACTCCAAGAAATCCATAGCTGTATTAGTACAATGATTGTCTTAGTTTTGTAGCCCAGAAAGAGTTCAACAAGGCACATCAGCATGGAGCCCTGCATCAAACCTTTCCCTTTTTTCGACACAGAATTTATAATCTTATCAACTAGGCTCCATTTTAATGCAGAAAAAGGCTTCATTCTGTGCTGTTTGGACTGCCATGCATTTTGTTTGATTCAGTTTCACCTTGGAGGGGCCTCAATTTTTTCCCAGAATCTTCCAAAACATCGATATATTTTGTTACGTGGCATATCTTCTACCACCTTATAGAGCCACAGTCATGATATTTATAATCACAATTTGGAACTTAGTACTATCAGCAAGCTGCAATCTCTGAGTACATTGGTCCAATTTCACCACAATTTTTAAATCGGCAATATTTTCCCATAATTTCGTTTAAGTTGTCATTTCCTTCTCGACTACGATCAGCAAATTAATGCCTAAAAATTGTAGCTATTTTGGCAGAGATGAAAATGACTAAATTAAATAGCAGAAAATGAATCTTCTTGATCTTTAGGTGTTATTATAAAGGAAAATTGTGCCAACTATATAGTTGAGTCATTAGTTAATTTGTTTAGCTTATATTAAGGTTTGGAATAATTATTTATTGATAATTGTGGAGTAGAAAACACAGTAAATTAATTAGTTTCTGCTTTTATATTTCTCCATCGTGATGTGCTATGTGATAATCTTGCTGACATGACCATATCTTGCATTATGTGCAACTGAATCAACTGTATATATACAAGAATCTCTCTCTCTCTCTCTCTCTCTCTCTCTCTCTCTCTCTCTCTCTCTCTCTCTCTCCCCATGGAATATTGGAAAAGCTAGGCGGAAGATAAGGGTTTTTTTTTTCTGTCTCTCTGGACCAAGATGTGTTTTTTTTTAATATTTTCTGCGGTTGTAGACTTGTAGTTAGTAACAAACTCTAAATCTTGTGAATGGATAATTCCAATAGTTTTAAGGACTAAGCAATCGAATCTTGAATTTTCTTGATCTTATTTATGCACATTTAAAATGTGCAAACCACAAAAGTTCAATACTTACACTTCAAGAAAATTAATAAACCCAATAACTTATATATATAATCCAACAGATTCATGATATTTTCCATCACACGGAATGTGCAGCTGTAAATTAGGGTCGAAAAATAATATCTGACAGAAGACAATTCAACAAAGTGACAGAAGACAATTCAACAAAGTTTGATCCTTCTCTCTCATCAAATCTTCCCTCACCTCTCTCTCTCTCTCTCTCTCTCTGTCTTTCTCTCTCCTGAATCCACACAACATCAAATTCCTAATTACAGTGAGTTAATTTAACAGCTCAAACAAAAAACGTCTGCTAAGATCAACTTATACTAAATGTGGATGCATTTTTATTACATCATGACCAAAACAAGTTATATTTGCATAATTTCCTAAAAATCATCTAGTCATATCAGTCATAAAAAATAGAAAGAGAGAATCAGAAAACATATTTATAAAAATTTGACAGCAAAAAGCAACTATTTATTTCTTGTTAATTATTCTTGTTGAGATATTGAGAGGGACTGTGACAAGTTGCAAATATGCGAGAGAATTTTCAAATGGGGGTAGCTCCAATCATAGGCTAATCGCCAATGATTAGATGAAAGTTACAGATGCATATTGACAAAGGAATCTGGGCGTGTGAAAAAAGTGTAACTTTCACAAGAATTTGTTAATTAATACAATCTCAACTACGTGTAGAAATTTATGGAATTTCATTTTCACAAAATACGTATTAACAATATGCATGCATATGTGGATTGAATCTGGTTGTCACTCTCGAGAATTTAGTAGGGCGGTCCAAATTCTTACAACTTGCGAGAATCTGAGGGACCTTAAATTTTTTTGGTGCAGCAACATGTATAATAATATGTCTGGAATATTCCGTCCGGATTATTTTAATCGTTCTTAATTCGAGCTATTTAAAATGCGCTTACGATTAACTAATTAAAATGTTCGCCGGCTATAATTTTATTAATTTTTAAAGCTAGCAAAGCCCACATGGGTACATGGGCCTATGCGAAGCCCTATTTTCAAATGACGATTGACTCTTGAAAAATGTTTTCATTGGTAAAAGATATTTTCAATATGATTTAGCAAGAAAAGAAAGAATAAGATTCGCAATGATAAACTTTTTAGCACATATACGATGGTGGGAATGGTGTCGTGGAAGTTTAATTTCGTTACGCTGAACGATTCTGAGCAAGAATAGGTAGGAATGGTGATAACCTATATGTGGCTACTGTGAAATTGATAAGATTGATTCGAATAGTCCTCTGTACCACAAGAGGGACAAAGAGAGAATATTGGAAGGCGGGTTTTGGAACCATTTCATTTTGTATAACACAACAATATTACAATTAGTAGGAGTAATAATAAGATTTTTGAATTTATCATGTTATGTTGTTATCGTATTATTTGAATACGAATAAAATCGTATCACTTTCATAATCGTGTCATTTTATGTCTATAAAATCTCATTGTTCATGTTTATGTTCATGTGTCAAGCAAAATTATTATGGATTGTGTTCAGATTTGATCTTTTCGAGTTGTGTCGACATGATTAGGGATGTCAATCGGCCAACCGTTCGGTTCGAAAGCTAACCCTTTCGGGTTGTCGGCTATTCTGACCGATATTTTTGGGTTAGAAATATTCAACCTTAACACTAAACTCTCGCATTTGGGCTAACTCATTGAGGCAATCGGACCGAAAGCTTAAAGGAAAAAAAAATAAACTATATATAAATATATATATATATATATATATATATATATATATATATTATTAATAATGATATATTTATAACAAATATTTTACACAAAAACTCATGTATATCCGTCGCAAGTGCAGACGGACAAAAATACCATTTATTTTTAACAAAAGTGTCATTTATATTGAAGAAAAATATCATTTATCTTTTACATTGTGATTCGAAAGTATCATTTATATTGAAGAAAAGTATCATTTGTATTGAAAAAAAGTATCATTGTCCGTACATACGGACGTCCGAAAAGGGTCACCTCAATATTTTAATATAAAGCATTGGAGTAAAATAAACTATATATATATTTTACTGATAATGATATATTTATAACAAAGTTTTATATTAAGAGTTGGAGTACAAATAAGTGAAAAATAATTATAACTTTTGAATATTAGACCATAATATATTCCATAAGTTTTTCAAAAAAAATCTTATTATACTAACTTTCAAGTGCAAATAGTGAAATTTGAAAATAGTGCTCATAACTAAATTCTTTTTTTTAATATGCTTTAATATTCATATTTCATATAACTAAATGATCTTTAATAATGTAACAAAATTATGACGGAGTCAAAACTTATATCTTGAAAAAAATTTAATAAGTTAATTCAATATAATACCATTTAAATTATATTACAATATTAAAAATAGAAAATAATGCTCATAGTTAAATTCTTTTTAATATGTCTGAATATTCATATTCCATAATACCTAATTCACTATTTAATAAATATTTAATATGTTAATTTACTATAAATAACTAAATAAACAATCTATAATAGCTACAAAATTAAAATAATTCAACATGAAAAGTACATTATGTTAATATAAATAATATTAACATATATATCTAAAAAATAATATTAGCATATAAAAGTCAAATACCGATTCTCGATACAAATCCATCATGAACGTTAAATCTAAATTCAACCTAAATTGAGAAATAAATATAAAATCTCAAACAAGATTAATAACAAGACTTAAATTTTTGAAATAAAGATTTAACTATTAGATAAAGTAAAAAACAAAGAAAATAAAATCGTACATGATTTCAAATTTTATTATTTGCTTTTGAAAGTTAGTATAATAAGATTTTTTTTTATAAAATACTCGTGGAATGTATTATGGTTTAATATTCAATATACTTATTGTTCACTTCTTTGTATTTTAATAGATAATTCACTATTTAATAAATATTTATTAAGTTAATTCACTATAATACCAATTAAATTTATAACTTAAAAATTAATAAGTTAATTCGCTATAGATAACTAAATAAATAATCTATAATAGCTACTAAAATTAAAATAATTCAACATGAAAAGTAAATTGTGTCAATATAAATAATATCAACATATATATATATATATATATATATAAAATATTAACATATAAAAGTCAAATATTTATTATCAATACAAATCTATCATGAACTTCAAATCTAAATTCAACATAAATTGAGAAATAAATTTATAATCTCAAACAAGATTAACAATAAGACTTAAATTTTTGAAATGAAGAATTTTAAATTTCTAAGTATTAGACAAAGGAAAAAACAAAGAAATTAAATGAGTTATTTTTTTTTAACGTCGGCCTATTGGGCTGACCCGCAACACGATTGGGCCAGTCCGATTAACCCGCCAACCTGAATAGGTTGGCCCGAATAGCCCAATTTTATATTTAAGTTACGATTTTATAGCATAACCTTATATTTTATCGGGTTATTCTGGTCAATCCATGAATTTCGACTTGTATTGACATCCCTAGATATAATACACGCAAATTAACAGATCTAGAAAAGAATATTTGAAGGCCCACTATATTTTAAACATTCACTTAGGTTGTATGTGCCTTAGACAATTCGGCATAAAAGATAGGGACTTTCTTTTTAGGTTGGGATCTTTTGTCCCATAATCTTTGATCTCCCACCATTAATTTCACTATTTTATAAAAACTTATTATAAAATAAAAAATATTATTATACAATGAATCATAATTAATATTTATCACAACAATTAATATTTTAAAATAATTAATAAAAAGTAAAAGTGGGATATATAAGAAGGATTTCATTTATTAAACACGTATACAGATAGACTTCTCTTTTATTGCGGGTTCTATTCGGAACAGCCCTGAGCGTGCTCTATCAAAAAAAAAAAATTCCATTCATTGACCCTACCCGATAGTACCCGTTTTGGGAACGTCCAGTGCCAAAGTCACTTAATGGGTAAGTCGTCAATCCCTGAACTATGTAATGTACTTTATCCGTTGGGTGACAGGCGAGTATTTTACCAGAGGTTTCTAATCTACCCAAAATGAAACACCAAGAGTTAGATAAGAATCTCATGTGCTTTCGCGTAGGTTCCTTTGTTCTATAGAGTGAGTTGAGGGTTGTATACATTCCATATTTGATTGGACTTTATAGATGTGTTGGGCATTTTTCTGGGCTGGGCTTCAAATCCCTCATTGGGCTCCAAGAAGTCTCGGCCCAATAGTTATAGGTTGTTGTAGTATGTTAGATTCTACGCCTCCTTCTAGTTCTCACTTCTCACTTCTCAACAATACAATATTTTATCACTCAAAAGAAGAACAGAATAATATTTAACATAAATATTACCTTATGTCCCAGTATCTAATGAATTTTGTAATAATCTATTAGAGAAATACTTACAACTAGCTTTAGGGTTTATGTGAACCATAGAATAAGTTTTTATGTCGAGAATAATTTGCAATCGCTAATATATTCATCTATTAAATAAATGAATATGAAATAATATGCAATCATATAAAGAAACATAAAATGCATTAGAAAACCTTAATGATTAAAGCTCGATCACTAGTATTAATAAAAGGATTAATTATAATTTATGGTCTCAATTTTCAAGTTTTTTTAAAATGTCATGAATGTACTAATTTACGGTTCGAAAATATTTTCCGACACCGAATCGCGACTATGATGGAAACTAATTTGAAGTGGATTTTTATTTTCCACATGTACATGAAACGACGACGTTTTGACATTCTGATTAATTATAGTTTATGACCTCAACTTTTAAGTTTTTCAGTTTATGGCCTCAACTTTTAAGTTTTTCTATAATGTCTTGAACTTTGAAATGTAATAACTTATGACCGAATTTTTTTCCGGCATCGGAGCGCTAACTAGGATGACAACATAAATTGAGGTGAATTTATTTTTCACTTATACACTCAAAGGATGTAGTTTTAGCTTGCGACTTGGAGGAGCCGTTGACGACGCTTGAATAAGAGGAAAACGACGTCAGTTGTGAGCTGAACGACAATGGATTGATATTGAATCTCGAGACGGAGTGAGATTTTTGTTTTGTTTTGAATTGATTTGCTTGTAGGATTTTGGTGAGCTTCATGGTAGAGTAATTCAAAACAAAACAAAAATCTCGCTCTGTCTCCAAATACAATATCAATCCATCGTCGTTCAGCTCGCAGTCAACGTCGTCTTCCTCTTATTCAAGGCGTCGAAGTCGAACGGCTCCTCCAAGCCACAGGCCAAAACGATGTCGTTTCGAGTGTATAAGTGGAAAAAAATCCATCTCAATTTATGTTGCCATCCTATTCAGCGTTCCGATGCCCGAAAAAAATTTCAGCGCATAAGTTAGTACATTTCTCAAAATTCAGGACATTATAGAAAAACTTAAAAATTGAGATCATAAGCTATAATTAACCCTTAATAAATTATAAAATCTAGGAAAGCAAAAGAAACTGGTTGGGTCAAATAACTAATGTAATCGTATTTCTTTTAGCTACTTCTTTTTCTTGGACTGAACAATCCACATTGGGATATGAAGTGTGATCTTTTTCATATTCCAAATCTGCTAACCCTTAACTAATTGAGTTAACCCGTAAGGGCAAAGTGAGATCTTTTTCTACAAAATTTACAGAGTTGTTTTAATTTTAAAGGCATATGTTTGTTTTCGTAGTAATCTAAAGGAATTCTTAAACCACTTGCTCGAACTTTCCAACTTTATCATAGTTTTCGAGGCGTTTGGTTTTTAAAATTAGGTATTTTTATTTTTAATACTAGGATTTCTCTAATCCTATCTTTTCAATGATATATTAATCATACTAAATTAGCTAAAATAATAGAAATTATCAAGGGTCTTAGGATTAGAGTTGGCAAAGTAGCGGGCCAGCCCAGCCCGACCCATCGGACTTTTACTCTTTTATGGGCCGGGTCGGAAATTTTTGCACTATTTTAAATATGAAGCTCATCCAAGCCTCGGGCGGATGGGCTATGCCCCTTCAAATTTTCCATTTTTTGAACCTATAAAATTACATATTTAATTGTAAAAAAATAAATACCTATGTAAAATAATAATTGAAGTATAGAAATTAGTAATTTAACATCAACAATAACAAAATTAAGAGTTCAAAATTATATGTTAATACAAGAAAAAATATTAAAGCACCGAGTGATAATTTAAAGTAGAAAATAATCCAAAATTAAATAATAAACAACTTAAATAAAAATATATATTTATCGGGGAGGACATTTTAGCCCGAAAACCTCGGGCATTTTTTATGTCCAATTTTTTTCCGGACCCTTATTTCGAAGCTCAACCTAGTCCAAACCCCGGATACCCAGAGTCGGTCCATTAGACCAGACCATTTTATTGGCTCTACTTAGTATATCTCAAAATTTCAATCTATCATAATAAATAATGAATTAACTTATACAAATTTTACCTATTTAAGCTAGTTTTCAAAAGTAAACATCTTTTTTTATTATCAACCATAATCACAAGTGGGAGCAACGATTAATATATTTATTAGATCATATTATCTGAATCATCATTGATAGAATCATCTTGAAATATACTCTTTGCATTCCACAATTTTTGTACTGAAAATCTTGGATACAAATTTTAGTAAAAGTTGTTGAGTGTATTATGAGTGAGTAAGAGTAGGAATTAGATCAGATCTGGACCGGATCTTGTTAGGTCCAGATCCAGATCCGAATTTTTTTGCTTGGATCCGGATCCGGTCCAAATCCATTGGATCCAAAAAAATTAGATCCAGACCCAGATCCATAAGATCCGCAGGGTCTAGGGTCAAGACTCGGATCCACATATTTTCTCTTATAAAATAAATCATAAATCAATTATAATTCACAGTAACACCATAATAATAATAATCTAAATACATAACACTATAAAAATTATTTAGAAATTCTACAATCATCACTATACAAGAAGATGTTAGTTACAAATTTACTTTTACTTTCATGACAACAAATAATATTACAATAGTAATAGAAGAAGTAGCACACATATCTTATAAAATAGACCACTAATATACAAAATTTTCTCAAATACAAGGTACAAGTTTCTAATATTTTAGAGATATCATCCAATTCCGTAACCTAGTTTATCCTACTTCTACTAGAAAGAAAAATAATATAATACACATACAAATATAATAAAAATCATATATACATATATATTATATGGATCCATGGGTCGGATCTGGATCTCAAAAATCGAGATCCAGATCCGGATTTTAAAAGAATGATGCGGATCCGATCCAGATCCGTCAGATCCTATTTTTTGAAAATCCAGATCCTGAAAAATTGATCCGGGTCTGTGGATCTAGACCGGATCCGAGATCCACTGTCATCCCTAAGTAAGAGTCTCACATTAATATAGTGTTAATTAAATTAATAATGGATCATTTTGTAAAATGTATAAATAATTGGTGGTGTTGAGGATAATAAGTAAGGATAGTAGTAGTCCATGAATAATAAATATAAAAGGTGTTATTGAAGGTAATAAGTAGATAATATTTTGTGAGATAGATCCGTAAATAAAATAAGAAGAATTTTGGAGAACGTAACAAAAAGGAAAATTATGAAAAAAAAATTGGAGGACAAAAAAAAGTATTATTCATATCAATCGGTCTCAAATTTCAAGTAACTATGAGTATATCTTCTAATATTAATAATGATGAAGACTCGATTAGATTGGTAATAAATATAAAATATAAACAAAATTATATAAATATATATATATAAATCAAAAGTATTCAATAGGAATTATTTTCAACCATTGATTCATGAAGATCTATAGTGAATTCATTATCTTCCTTGATTGATTCACACATCTGGGTTCGAATCCCATGAGGAGCAAATTTTTATTTTTCTGAATTCAGACACTTACACGGTGAATTCAGACGTTTTCACGATAAATTCAGATGATTTATGTTAATGACTTTTACAATAACCACTTCATGTACATATAGGAGTTGGTTATAGAAAGAACCACCCATAAGATGAGAAATAAAAACTAATATGCACCATCGATAATGTTAAATATAATGGTAGAGATTAATTCTTTTGTATAATTATGATTAACCAGATTTGACACGTTTTGGACCATATTAATGCTTCAAGTGTAATTAAGTCATTGCAACATTTAACCAACCATCAAAAACCACCATCACCCACAATTACTACAATCAATTCGTAATATCCCGAATTTTAAAAAGCTAAATGCGATAATAAAATCGATAATTAAGGTTTTGTTTCGATAATCGAAATAGTGAATTATCGAAGCTCGATTTTAGCTATCCATTATCGAGAATTTTATATCATATTCACTAATGATTAGTGAATTAAGGAATATAGTTTATATTATTCATTCGAAAGTATTATTCTAACGTCGATCAAATTTCGATCGTTAGTCTTACGATATTTTCTAAGTGACAAAGCTTAAAAATCTAAATTACTTATTATCAAAGGAATGGATGACGTGACTACGAATTTATTACGAACATCTTAGAGATGATTAAATTAGCATTATATTGAGACGATTAGAACATAGACGTTTAGAGATGAATTGAAAACATAGTCTAACAATCATGGAATTATAGTATTTAAATTTCTATGATTATTTTAAGAGAATTATTTTTATATAATGTTTCATTAAAATAATGCTAGAGAATTAAGGAACAATTATTGGGAAAATTGTTCCTATTTCGAAAATGTGGTTCGAAAATATTAAGTTGTGACTTAGAATTATTTTTAATAATTTTTCATATGATTTAATTTATCATCTAGGACATATATTATGTCACATAGCTATTAATTGCAAGAAAATAAAATGTGTAGCATTTAAGCTACATGATTGCCGAAAATTTGAGGATATTGGGTATAAATAAATAAAATCCTTATCTTTTGATGATGCTATGAATTAATTATTATAGTGAGACATTATTAATGTATAAGATAAGGTATATTATGATTTATACAAGTGGGAGGCCACCTGTAAATGTAGGTGTCGAAAATGTTGACTAATTGTGTGAAATAAAGAAAAATATCATGCTATAATTATGATATGTTATTATTATGTTGGGAAGATATAATTATTAGATAAGGTAGAGTATGTTATCAATTTGATCAAGTAACTATAGCCTTTGTCATAAAGTAGGCGAAAATTTTGACAATTAATTAAGTGTGAACAAATGTGAAATCAAAATAAAGTCTTAGTGTAAAATTTTGACTTTTCAAATATGATATTATCCTATAGTAATATTATAGTATATGATAGTATAAAAAAAATAAAAATCATCCTTTGATAATTTGAAAGTGCCGTGCACTTTGAGAACAAAGAAAAGAAGGATTTTCTTTTTTCTTTGGAAATCATAGGAATTTATAGTGATACATATTAATTATGTATAGGATGACTAATTAAAGCATATTATGATAAGAAAAAAAAATTGTCCTTAGCTACAACCAAGTGGCCGAAAACTTCATGCAATAAAATAGAATTTTTACAAGTTGTTGAAATTAATACAAGTTGTCGTCAATAATGTATATAAAAGTGGTGTAAATAAATTATGATGACAAGGTAAGATTATACTAGAATATGAGAAGATAAAATAAAACTTATCTCTAGTATACAAGTTGGACGAAAATTTTGCAACAAGTGTGCAAGTGTATTAAGTTATCATTTTATGTGATAATTACACAACAAGTGGACAAAGTTTATAAATAAGGCTTAAGATCAAACCTTGCTCCCATTTTGTTCACCTTAGGACCGAAAATTAGGAGAAAAGTTTGAGAGAGTTCATTACATTCTTTCCAAATCTTAGATAGAAAACGTTGCACCGATAATAGACTCGATTAAAGGTTAGAAACATTACGAGCTTTGTTTACATGTTAGAATTTTGGATTTTCATCCATGAAATCTTAGGTTATGAGCTTATATTATTTATGATGAAATTTTAGGAAATTATGTTCATATGCTAAGATGTTTAGAAATTATGTTTATATGATGTTTCTATGCATATACTATGAAATTAATACAAAATAAAGCATGTATTAAATTTTTATGCTAGGACCGAAACCTTGTAAGGAATATATGTTGATGGACATGAATTTTAATTGTTGTTTTAAGCATGAAATAATGATAGTTGTTAATGTTTAAACTTGTATGATTTTATGTGGAAATTTTGATAAAGTTTAGAACATATGTTCATAAATTTTCGAAAACTATAGAAAATCATATGTTGATGTATAATTCATGATAAAATGATATTATAGCATATTAATGATGTAGATTCATAATATAGTGTTATATGAATTTATTGAGGTTTTAGAAATTAATTGTTCCTAAGTAGAAATTTTTGAAACTATAGTCTAAGGAAATATTGTTGTCACGCCCCGAATTTCTTGGTATAACGGAAGCTCGTAAATCGAGGCGCGACGAATGAACATAAGGGAAAATATGAAGTAAATAAGTTGACTCGAATGGTCAAGACAATAACACTTAGGATTTGGGAATAGCTTCCTATATGAAAATGGAAAACATCGAAGGATGAAATCCAATCAATACGATAATTATCCTCAGGATCACAAGTTTAGTTTCGTGCTTCTGATAGCCAGTACACGTCAAAATGCTAAACATCAAGGATTTAGAGTCTAAGCTCATCAAAAGGTACAATTCAAGTCATAGACAAGAAGGAAAAATAAAATTAGAGTTAATTCATCAGCGGAAGTCTAAATATGGAATAGTCCGTCAAAAATACGGAGTGAACTCTAATCTCAGCTCTGCCCCGTCAGCGCCCATTGATCAACCTGAAAACATTTGAAAACATTTGGGCTAAGTACTAATGTACTCGGTGGGCATGCATTTTCATAAACATTTCATAAATTAAGTAAAAGCGGTTTATACAATCATGATAACATAACTTAGAAGGTTTTAAAGAGAAACCACTTCTAAGCATGCAAAATATTTCATTCATTTGGGCCCATTGTCACGACTCTTACATTACTCGCTTTGATCCGGACCTCTAGCCACCGTCGGATCACATGCTCCCATTATTATCACGGGGGCGTAACCGGACAATTCATGACGTGCCGAACGTATCCGCACAAGCACCATAATAACATGACGCGTCTCTAACGCATCCGCACAAGCACCCTTATAACGCCTCATGACTTGGTTAGTGCCCGATGGAGATCAACCCACGAAACAACTAACGGTGTACACAATTCTCAATTAATGTATTAGATTAAAGAGAATCTCGATCGATTCATATCGAGCCTTAAGCAGTAGTAGCGCACAAAAATATTTTATTGGATAAACAGTTTGCATTTCATGAAATATCGAGCATATAACTCAAATATACTTTTGTAAAGTAAGCCCACCTTGATAGGACAAAGCTCAAGAAATCACAATAATATGCGTCTCGGAAAAAAGGCGCTAATCCCTTGATCGATAAAACCTACAAGAAGCACTAATCTTAATATGTCCAAAAGCTAGCCTTAAATTCAAGTAAAGATGATACTAGCTTATGATTCGTTAAGTTCGAGTTTTCAAAATATAATTAAATTTGAAAACTAATTTATATCGGCTAAGGCACCAACAATACCCTTGCTCGACTTTTCGTTTAAAAACAATTTAATTTCATAATCTTCTTTTGTTAAATACTTTTTACAAAAGTATAATGCAATTAAATTGCATACTAAAATCATATATATATATATATATATTAAGGACTCTCGCTTAATATAACACATAATATAATTATCAAATTATGCACTTGGCTAGCATAATTTAATTTATTTAATTATTCTAACTTAATTAATTTCATTAAAAGAAATTAATTACATTAATTAAAGAGGTCTCAATCACAAATTAAGATAATTTAAACTTGACTTAACCTTATCTTAATCAATCAATTAATTAAACTTAATAGTAATTAATTAATTAATTAACTTACCATGATTAAATAATTTAAACTTATATTTAAGTTTAAGTTAATTATTTAATTAATTAGACTTAATAAAATTTAATTAATTAAGTCTCAAAGATTTAATTAATTTAAGTCCAAGAATTTAATTAATTAGAGCAAATTAATTCATTGATTAAATTAAAACCCAATCATTAATTAAATCTAAGCCCACATTTTAATTAATTGTTAAGGTCCAACTATTAAAACAATTTACAGCCCATGTTCCTTAATTAATTTGGGCCCAGAATTTAAAACATATTAGATTCCATTAGCATTTAATTAAAAGCTCAGCCCAACATTATGAATTAATTAAGTCAGCCCATCTCTCTACATAAATTTCAGACCAACAGAATAATTAAAATTGAACCAGCTCAATACATTTAAAATGATTTGGGCCCAAACTTAAATAAAACATTCAACCCATAGCATTAAAAAAAACCCAGCCCATTAACACTCAAACCTAAACCTAAGATCGCCCATTTTCGGTAGCGGCGTCATGCGGCGGATTCGTGAGGTTGAAAAAATTTTTTTTCTTCCTCTTCTTCTCTCTCTCCTCTCTTCACGTCCTCTCTCTCTCTCTCTCTCTCTCTCGGCCTTGGCGCGACAGTCTAGGAGACGCCGCAGCCCATCGCATTTGGCGGCCATGTCGCCGCCACGCCTCCTCCTCTCGCCTCTTGGTCGGACGACACGACACACACACACACAGCGGCGAAATGGAGATACACGCACGCACTCCACGCACACACACGCACGCCGGCAAGCAATGCCTCACTTCCATCTCGGCGTCGCCGCCACCCCTTCTCTCCTCGCCTCGTCCGTCTCGGTCTCGCCGTTCACGCACACCACAATATATTCACAACTCGGTTTTCTTCTTTAAAACTCACGCACACAACAACAAACACACACGGCGGCGACACGCCGTCGCGACAACCGCCGCCGCCGCCAACCCTCTCTTCTCGGCGAACGCGGTCCGGACCCACCAACGCCGTCGCCGTCGATCCTCTCCATCATCTCTCGTCCGTCTCTCTATATCCACACGCACAAATAAGCATATACAACAACATATACATACATACATATTCATATATCTGATTAAAGAAAATATGAGATAAAGGTTTAACCTTTGTAGATCCCTCTGTTATGCTTGGAGGAAAATGGGAGGTGAATTTCGAAAATGGAAGCTAGGGTTCCAAAATGGGAGGAAGAGAAGCTTATATAGTTAGGGTTTTATTACCCATGGGCTTTCATTTGGGCCGTTAAACCAAAGCCCATTATACGATTTATTCTCACGGGCTTCAAATTCGATCTTAAAGACTATGAATTAATAAATTAAATGTTAACATGATATTATTGATATGATGATTTATATATAAATATATATATATATATATATATATATATATATAAATCGTACTTGATTATTATATTATATATAATAATTCTCGAAATCACTTTATAATAATTAGTGAAATAAATTCTTTTTGTTGGAATTTTAGAAATTTTCTTTCATTGGGCACGAATCATTTAAATTCTAAGTTCGAAGGTCCTTCTAATCTTATTAAGAAAGACGGGATATGACATCCTCCATCCTTATAAAAATTTCGTCCTCGAAATTCCATACCTTGGTAATCTAAATCGGGATACTTAGTTTTTATTTTGTCCTCAAGTTCCCATGTGGCCTTCTCCGTACCGTGATGATTCCACTTTACTTTGACGAGAACAATTTGTTTGTTGTTCCGTAAAACTTGAACTTTTCTATCCAAAATTTGGACAGGTATTTCTTCATAACTTAAGTCCTGGCTAGGACTACTTCATCGTGCTTAATTACGTGTTTCGGATCAAACACATATTCTTCTTAATTGCGAGACATGAAACACATTGTGCACGTCTCAAACGCTTGGTGGCAAAGCCAACTTATAGGCTACGAGGCCTATCATGTCTAGGGTCTCGAAAAGTCCTATATAGCGGGGTCGTAACTTTCATCTCTTGTCAAAACGTATAACTCCATTTGAAGGAGAAACCTTAAGAAAAACTCGATCCCCGAAATTGAATTCTAAGCCTGATCGACGTTTGTCGGCGTAAGACTTCTGTCTGTCCTGAGCTTCTTTGATTCTTTGCTTGATGTGATCGACCTTTCCAATATTGTTGTACTCGATCTGGACCTAGTAACTTTCTTTCACTAATTTCATCCCAACAAAGTGATGATCAATATTTTCGACCATACAAGGTCTCGTATATTCGAAATCAATTATGCTCAAGCATAATTCTAAGGGTTGAGGTATGAAGCGAGAGATTTGTTAACAAAGATGCTATCATTCCTTATATGTCCATTGAAAAGAGTCTCGTGCATCACCAACTTTAAACATGTCCAACCTACTAACGAGGTCTTAAGGACGATCAACTATCTTGAAGATAAGTTAAAATCTCTCTCTTTAGAAAATATTAATATGAGATTATTCCCCAAGAATATCATATATTTTCCTTTACTTCTACTCTTGCACTGAATGCTAAAGAGTATATCATTCATAACTTTATTTTCCTAACACTCATATGAGAGTATAACTTTACTGTCATCAGTATCCGCAAAGCCCATCAAGGGTCATCGTACTTAGGTGTTTCATAGGGGAAAAAAAAAATATCTCGTCTCATCGAGAACTTCTCTACATCATAACTTGATGTCTATCATTTACAAATTCTGAAAACTTAGGTGACAAGGTAAGTCAACCTACATCGTACTTATTAGTTCTGAAGATTGAAGAAAACTTATCAAAACAACTTACAAGGGTAAGGGTTCGAAATTCGAGTTGATTGTACTTTTGAGAGTTTGAACCAATATGTTCCTTGAATTGAATAATTGGAATATAGGATCCGAAGATCAGAATGACGACTACTGAGATGTCTTTGGTCATATGGGTGGCGGACCGTCACAAATACTTCTCAGTCACATAAAGGCTTAGTTTCAAAATGACGCTTTTATGAAATTTTATGTTTGTAAACTTCTTTCACGAAAAGTGAAAACTCAAGTGATTTCCCAGTTGAAACTAGATCATAGAGTTAAACTCAATGACAGAACTTGGGTAACAAATAAAATTTGAAATCTCATATTCAGATCCTTCTGCTCGAAAAAAAAAATACTTCAAATTCTTATGATCTGTGAAGATTTCACACCTGACTCCATAAAGGTGGTGTCTCCAGATCTTCAAAGCACGTACGACTGCAACTAACTCTAAGTCACGAGTCGGATAATTCAACTCACGGGGCTTCAATTGACGAGATGCGTATGCTATCACCTTCCGGTTTTGCATTAGTACACAACATAGTCCCAACTTTGATGCATCCGTGTAAATAACGAATCCTTCATTCTCATCTGGGATTGCTAACACTAGAGCAGTGGTTAGCTTTGTCTTAAGTTCTTGAAAACTCTTTTCACGCCTCTTGGTCCAAATATACTTGGTCCATTCTCTTAGAAGGCGTGTCATTGGCAGCCAATTTTGAGAATCCTTCAATGAAGCGTCTGTAGTATCCCGTCAAGCCGAGAAAACTTCGATCTCATTGGTGTTTGATGGTGTCCTCCATCCTTCGACGGCTTCCACTTTAGCGGGATCTACTTTAATTCCCTCGGTGACACGATATGTCAGAAACATCACTTCCTTAACCAAAATTCAAACTTCTTTGAATTTGGCGTATAATTTTCGTTTCGCAAAATCTAAAGTACAACACGCAAGTGCTCTTCATGTTGTTCTCGGTCTTAGAGTAGATGAGAATATCATCGATAAACACTAAGACAAAACTATCGAGATATTGGTGGAATACTCTATTCATCGGATCCATAAAAGCAGTGGGGCATTTGTCAACCCAAACGGCATTCTTGTGAACTCGTAATGTCCGTAGCGTGTTCTAAACGCCTTAGGAATATCATCCTTCTCATTTTGGTGATGGTATCCGGACCTTAGGTCTATCTTGGAAAATACTCCGCTCCTTTCGGTTGGTCGAACAAGTCGTCTATCCCGGGAGAGGATATCTATTCTTAATAGTGAGCTTGTTCAACTCTCGTAATCGATGCACATCCTTAATGTTCCGTCTTTCTTCTTGACGAATAGACCGGTGCTCCCATGGCGATACACTAGGTTGTATGAAACCTAGGTCCAACAGATTCGCAATGCGAATCTTTAGTTCTTGTAATTCGGGTGGGCCATCCTATACGGTGCTTTTGATCTGGAGTGCTCCGGGTTCTAAGTCGACAGAATTCTAATTGCCGATCGGTGGCATACCCGCAATTCTTACGGAAAATATCTTCGTACTCTCGAACCACTGGAACTTCTCCAATTGTTTTCTCCACCTCTGGTTTTCTTGTCAAGCTGACGAGAAATGCATAACAACCTCCTTTCTTCATAATCTTGGTGGCTTTCATGGCAGATATCACCGATACTCCTTTTCCCATTCTTATCCCATGAAAATTCGTCCCTTCCTTTCCAAGGATCTGGAATGAGATCTTTCTCTCGTTACACAAAATTGTGGCATTGACTTTGGTGAGCCAATCCATTCCTAAGATGATGTCAAATTCTATCATAGAGATGATATATAAGTCTGCCCTAAATTCTTCAGCACCTATGTTCAATTCTAAGTTCGAGACAATATTTTCAGCAGACATTCTTTCTCCACCTGGTGTGCTAATCACTAAAGCTTCACTAGATGGTTCAGGAGTTAAGTCTAAAGCCTTACAAGAAGCATGTGAGTTCTGCTTGATTCGTAACTAGTTACGCTTTTCCGACGGTAACATTCTGGTATGTATTTCTCATACAATTCAATCATGAATTCTTCCCATGTGAGGTTCTCGAGTTCTTCCTCAGTCATGGTGCGTTTCACTGACTCCCATCAGAAGTCAGCTTCTTTCACCAACTGGTAGGTGACGCACTTCACTTTTTTTTTCTTGTCTTCAAATCGAATATAGTTAAAAGTTCGTTCCACAGCTTGTATCCATTTCTCAGCATCCATCGGATCACCCGGTCCATTGAACAACGGAGGTTTCTCTTTGCGGAACCTTCCTTCATTCATGCGGTCCGGTGTAACTCGTGAGTTATGTTCTTGATGGACAAAACCTCTTCCTTGTTCACGACCACGTCATCGTCATCGTCCTCGTCCTCGGCCCCTAACATTCTCTATCGGTACGTCTTTCATTCTTGATAAGTTAACACCTACATGAGAACTAATCATAACCATAATGGTGTAACTCAAGTGAATCCTCAATCCTTTTCATGTGACTTCTATGTTCAAACGCTTCTATGTGAAACAGTGAACTAGTTCTTTCTACGTTGTTATAGCGAAGCTATCATGACTTACATTTCAAAACAGTCCTTGGGTACACACAGTTTGTGATAGAACCCATACCTTATTTCGATCATTTCAGGATATGAATCCAAAAATATCGTCATCAATCATTTTCGTTTTTGTGGAAGCTATTATCATGTAGGTTCCAACAGTCTTATACATGATCGAAAAGATTTGAAAATCTAATTCGAAAATCAATTTCCTTTGGTTCGTTAAGGGTTTGGGTTGTCCCTAACACGACAATGAACTTAGCTATCTGAGTACAATGACTTCAATGATATTGTGAGAGCAATTAGTAGGTTCCAACAGTCTCACACATGATCGAAAAGATTTGAACATCTAATTCGAAAATCAATTTCTTTTGTGTCGTTAAGGGTTCGGGTTGTCCCTAACACGACAATGAACTTAGATAACAGTCTCATGGATGATCGAAAAGATTTTAAAATCTAATTCGACAATCAATTTCATTTGCCGTTAAGGGTTCGGGTTGTCCCTAACACGACAATGAACTTAGCTTATCTGAGTACAATGACTCACAATGATATTGTGAAAACAATTAAACAATTCACAAAACAACATATGAAAATAACTTGATAATTCACATAACAACTTTCATCAATGGCATACATGATTTCATAGTCAAAACTTTGAAACATTTAAATCATACCTTTGTTGATCAGTTGGCGTGACGGTAAGCTGAGAGTCACTGAGATCATGAGAAGTCTAGAGATACTATTCTAGGCTCGACATAAAAAGATTTTGGTGGTCAGAGACACGAAAGAAAACCTGGCTCTGATACCACTCTATCACGCCCCGAATTTCTTGATATAACGGAAGCTCGTAAATCGAGGTACGACGAATGAACATAAGGGAAAATATGAAGTAAATAAGTTGACTCGAATGTTCAAGGCAATAACCCTTAGGATTTGGGAATAGCTTCCTATATGAAAATGGAAAACATCGAAGGATGAAATCCAATCAATACGATAATTATCCTCAGGATCACAAGTTTAGTTTCGTGCTTCGATAGCGAAGACACGTCGAAATGCTAAACATCAAGGATTTAGAGTCTAAGCTCATCAAAGGTACAATTCAAGTCATAGACAAGAAGGAAAAATAAAATTAGAGTTAATTCATCGGTGAAGTCTAAATATGGAATAGTCCGTCAAAATACGGAGTGAACTCTAATCTCGGCCGCCCGTCGTGCCATTGATCAACCCGAAAACATTTGAAAACATTTGGGCTAAGTACTAATGTACTCGGTGGGCATGCATTTTCATAAACATTTCATAAATTAAAAGTAAGCGGTTTATCCAATCATGATAACATAACTTAGAAGGTTTTAAAATGAAACCACTTCTAAGCATGCAAAATATTTCATTCATTTGGGCCCATTGTCACGACTCTTACATTACTCGCTTTGATCCGGACCTCTAGCCACCGTCGGATCACATGCTCCCATTATTGTCATCGGGGCGTAACAGGACAATTCATGGCGTGCCGAACGTATCGGACAAGCACCATAATAACATGACGTATTCGAACGCATCCGCACAAGCACCCTTATAGCGCCTCATGACTTGGTTAGTGCCCGATGGAGATCAACCCACGAAACAACTAACGGTGTACACAATTCTCAATTAATGTATTAGATTAAAGAGAATCTCGATCGATTCATATACGAGCCTTAAGCAGAGTAGCGCACAAAAACATTTTATTGGATAAGCAGTTTGCATTTCATGAAATATCGAGCATATAACTCAAATATACTTTTGTAAAGTAAGCCCACCTTGATAGGACAAAGCCTGAAGAAATCACAATAATATGCGTCTCGGGAAAGCAGCGCTAATCCCCTTGATCGATAAAACCTACAAGAAGCACTAATCTTAATAGGTCTCGAAAAGCTAGCCTTAAATTCAAGTAAAGATGATACTAGCTTATGATTCGTTAAGTTCAGAGTTTTCAAAATATAATTAAATTTGAAAACTAATTTATATCGGCTAAGGCACCAACAATACCCTTGCTCGACTTTTCGTTTAAAAACAATTTAATTTCATAATCTTCTTTTGTTAAATACTTTTTACAAAAGTATAATGCAATTAAATTGCATACTAAAATCATATATATATATATATATTAAGGACTCTCGCTTAATATAACACATAATATAATTATCAAATTATGCACTTGACTAGCATAATTTAATTTATTTAATTATTCTAACTTAATTAATTTCATTAAAAGAAATTAATTACATTAATTAAAGAGGTCTCAATCACAAATTAAGATAATTTAAACTTGACTTAACCTTATCTTAATCAATCAATTAATTAAACTTAATAGTAATTAATTAATTAATTAACTTACCATGATTAAATAATTTAAACTTATATTTAAGTTTAAGTTAATTATTTAATTAATTAGACTTAATAAAATTTAATTAATTAAGTCTCAAAGATTTAATTAATTTAAGTCCAAGAATTTAATTAATTAGAGCAAATTAATTCATTAATTAAATTAAAACCCAATCATTAGTTAAATATAAGCCCACATTTTAATTAATTGTTAAGGTCCAATTATTAAAACAATTTACAGCCCATGTTCCTTAATTAATTTGGGCCCAGAATTTAAAACATATTAGAGTCCATTAGCATTTAATTAAAAGCCCAGCCCAACATTATGAATTAATTAAGTCAGCCCATCTCTCTACATAAACTTCGGCCCAACAGAATAATTAAAATTGAACCAGCCCAATACATTTAAAATGATTTGGGCCCAAACTTAAATAAAACATTCAACCCATAGCATTAAAAAAAAACCCAGCCCATTAACACTCAAACCTAAACCTAAGACTGCCCATTTTCCGGCGCCGCCATCGCCGGCGACCGGATTCCGGCGAGGTTGAAAAAATATTTTTTTTTTCTTCCTTCTTCTTCTCTATCTCTCCCTCTCTTCACGTCCCTCTCTCTCTCTTCTCTCTCGGCTCACTTCACCGGCGACAGTCCTAGGAGACGCCACCGCAGCCGTCGCATTTGGCGACCATGTCGTGTACATCGCCTCCTCCTTCTCACCTCTTGGTCGGACGACACACGACACGCACACACACAGGCGACGAAATGGAGATACACGCACGCACTCCACGCACACACACACGCCGACGGCAACAGACCTCACTTCCACCTCCGTCGCCGCCCGTCCCCTTCTCTCCTCGCCTCGTCCGTCTCGGTCTCCCCTCATTCACGCACACACACCACAATATATTCACAACTCTGTTTTCTTCTTCTTTAAAACTCACGACACAACAACAAACACACAAGCATGGCGGCGACACGCCGTCGACAACCGCCGACGCCGCCGCCAACCCTCTCTTCTCGGCCGAGCGCCGTTGGCCGAGACTACCAACGCCGTCGTCGATCCTCTCCATCATCTCTCGTCCGTCTCTCTCTATATCCACACGCACAAATAAGCATATACAACAACATATACATACATACATATTCATATATACAGTTAAAGAAAATATGAGATAAAGGTTTAACCTTTGTAGATCCCTCTGTTATGCTTGGAGGAAAATGGGAGAGTGAATTTCTGAAAATGGAGGCTAGGGTTCCAAAAATGGGAGGGGAAGAGAAGCTTATATAGTTAGGGTTTTTATTACCCATGGCCTTTCATTTTGGGCTTCGTTAAACCAAAGCCCATTATACGATTTATTCTCACGGGCTTCAAATTCGATCTTAAAGACTATGAATTAATAAATTAAATGTTAACATGATATTATTGATATGATGATTTATATATAAATATATATATATAAATCGTACTTGATTATTATATTATATATAATAATTCTCGAAATCACTTTATAATAATTAGTGAAATAAATTCTTTTTGTTGGAATTTTAGAAATTTTCTTTCATTGGGCACGAATCATTTAAATTCTAAGTTCGAAGGTCCTTCTAATCTTATTAAGAAAGACGGGATATGACAATTGATGTACAAGTTATGAATGTTAGAATATGAGCTGTGTATGTTGGAAATTATGTCATATTAATGATACATGATGATGATTATATGAAATGAGAATTTATTAGAATTATTGGAAAATGTTTGAATATTATCCCAAAAATTTTCGATAATTTTAAAGTATGAAATTAAAGTGTACAATTTTTCTATGACCAATATTAATACATAGTATTGATCCTATGATAATATAGTATGATGTGAGAAATTATGAGAATTTATACACAAGTGTTGGTTATTAAACCAAGATTACCGAAAATTATATGTTAAAGGCTTTGAAGTTCTAAAATTATTTTATCAAGTATAATCACATAATATGTTCTAAAAATATGTTTTAGACATACTATGAATTTATGTGATTTATAGAATGAGTTATGTTATGTTTACGTCGAAACAATTTGTTAATTGACGTAAAGTTGAAAAATAAAGTGCTATGTGTAAATTAGATCATACTTGTGCGTATTATTGAGCATGATTGTTGAATAAAGTGAAAAATCGATACTTATGATAAAATGATTAGAAATCGATTGAAAATCGATTTGTATGAAAGCTTATTGATATATATGAATAAATCGAAAAATATATGTTAATAAAAATCAATGGCGTTGACTAAAACTAAGCGTATGAAATCGTTAGCACGTAATCAAAGTGATGTAAATGCGTCTAGTAGAATACGGTTTACAAGGATTAGACTCGCTAAGGCGTGTAAGGCGTATTGAATTGATTAGAGATCCACGAGTCTTGTTAGACTTTGGCGTTTAGAAAACGTGACCGACGTACTAAAATAGTTTCTTACGTAGAGATGGAACACGACGTGATCGTTGGCGTTAGAAAGGAACTTTGTTGAAAAGCTACGTACCAGGTGGGCTTTACTCGAAAACCCTTTTATTTATTATGCTTTCTTCGAAATGCAAAGTATTTATTTATAAAGCTTTCAGTTGAGAAATGATGATGAGATGATTACCTGCCCAAAGTGTTTATGTTTTTATGTATGGATCCTATCAAGCGGTTGGAAATGAGCAGTGTGAAAGTGAAAAAGTTGTTGGGTCGCTCCCAACTTATTATAGCAATTCGTATCCTTGCTAAAACTCGCAGGATGATTGAGAATTGAATCTGTGCCGGAGTGGCAAGGTTCGAGATGTGCACTATAGGTATTGTGTCTTGAAAGAGTTCTCGGCGGTCACAAGATCCGTGGAAGGAGGCCTCGCTTCTACGGCGCATAGATGAGATTATGAGATCGGTTTATGAGATGTTATATGTGATATGGATCATACATACAAGAGAAAATGCTGTGAGCGATGTTTTGAGAAAATAAGAAAAAGTTTTAGTAAGCAAGAGGCCTTTCAATAAAACCCTCGTGTCTTACCATGATGGGGCAGTGTAATTTAAAGTTGATAAAATGTTTTGGCAACGAGTCCACTGAGTGCATTATTTGTACTCAGCCCTGCATGTTTGTTTTTAAATGTGCAGGTTGAGCTGATTGATGGGATGGAGCAGTGTTGAGCAGTCGGAATCCTTTATTGCTGATAGTAGAACCTTGAGTATGCATCGTCATATGTGTACTTCACATGTTTCCCGCTGCTAGATTATGAAGTCATATGTATATTATGTTTGTAAACCCTAAACACTTGAAATTCCAGAGATATTCCCGATATATGTCACACCATTCAATGTTCTATATTATTATTCCATTTCTCAATCCCGTTCTAAGTAACAGTCCCTGCTAATCCGTACTTTGGGTTGAAGGACTGTTACAAAGTGATATCAGAGCAGTTCGTTCCTTGAAACCCAAAACTTCTTTCAAAAAGTTAAGTCTAGATTGAGTCACTAGACTTCTAGAGATCAGCTGACTATGCTCAACACTCCATCACATCAAGCTCAACCGGAATAAGGTAAATAATTTCTTCGCAAAAGTTTTGAAATAAAAGAGATTCCAAGAATATGCGGGTATGGGATTGCATATTCAGGAAAGTTCAAAGATTCCAAGAATATGCGGTATGGACCGCATATTCATGGAAAACTTTAAAGATTTGATATCGTTAGGAAAATGATTTTCTCGGTTTTGAAAATGAAAAGTTTGAAAGTAAATGCCTCTTTCTCAAAGTTTTGAAATGAAAAGTTTGAAAATGGAAAATGATGTTCCAAAGAAATGAAAGTTAAGAGAAATTGTTGAAAGTGAAAGTAATTGCAAATGTTGCGATGAAGTTTTATGTTGTAAATGAAAAGTGATATGATAATATTAAAGTTGTTGGTTTGCTACCAGCATTATGATAATCTATGATGATATTGATAGTTGTTGGATCATTACCAACATATTGTGATGTTATGATGGTATTGAAAGTTGATGGTTCGCTACCAACGTATGATGATCTTATGATAATGTTATATGAGAAAGTGTTGACATTGATATGTCGAAAGTGAAATGTTTGAATTAGTAGAATTGATGAGATTTATTGTTATGAACAAAGTTATGTTATCAAATGTTTGAATTTCTGAAAGTTCAAGTGTTGATGACAATGAGTATGTTATCCCAAAAGAACATAGACTGTTTAAGTCGCATGATCCCTTTGCGAAAGAACATAGAAAGAGAACTATGAGAATTTTAGTCTATCATGAGAATAGAAACGAGATCGAAATGAGAATCTCGAGTTGAATGACGAGAACAACGAGAACAAAGAGGAGAAAATCAAAGAGCAAAGATGGGGATGATGATTTTGAGATGATGAATGTCACTATACTACAGTGACATGAGTATAGTCTTATGTTTGGATGTTCACGTATGACGGAAATCCAAATTGACTATGACTTTTTCATTAGAAACGAAATAAGAATGTGATCAAAGAAACAATTGATGTTAATCTTGAGATGTACATAGAACGAGAACTCTACAGTGTGACAGAAACTTAGGATGCTACTAGAAAGTAAGATTCACAATAGTACAAGTAGAGCTATAGCATATGTGTACGTGAGAACCTTCGATGACAACTAAGATGAGTTGTATAAGGTTTCAAATTTTATTCATAGCCCAAATTCTGTCATTGAGTTTAACTCTATGATCTAGTTTCAATTGAGATATCATTTGAATTATCACCTTTTCTGAAAGAAGTTTACAACCAGAAAATTTCATAAAGCGTCCTCTTGAAACCAAACCTTCATGTGACTGAGAAAGTATTTGTGACGGGTCTGGCCACCCCATATGACCAAAGAAATCTCAGTAGTCGTTATTCTGGTCTTCGGACCCTATCTCCCAATTATTCAGTTCACAGAACATATTGTTCCAAACCTTCAGAGTTGTCATCTTGAATTGTAAAACCATACCTCTTGTAAGTTGTTATGATGAGTTACCATCAATCCTTGAAACCAATAAGAACGACGTAGGTTGACGTATCTTGTCACCTAAAAGTTTCAGATCAGTAAAGTGATAGACATCAAGATATGATGTAAAGAAGTTCTCGATGAGACGAGATATATTTTTTTTTTTATGATACACATAGGTGGATCGACCCTTGATGGGCTTTCGATCTCGATAATGAGAAAGTTATACCTCCACGTGAGTGTATGATGACTAAGTTATGAATGAGATACTCTTTGGCAATGAGTGCTAGAGTAAAGGCAAATGAAAGTATATGATATCATTGGGATATAACCCCCATATTACATTATAACAAAAGAAATTACAACTTATCTTTAAAGATAGTTGTTCGTCCTTATGACCTCGTTAGTAGGTTGGACATGTTAAAATATGGAAATGAACATGAGTCATTGATGGATATATAAGGAACGATAGTATCTCAGTTAACAAGTCTCTCGATTTATCCCTAAATCGATAAGATTATGTTTAAATGGAATTGATTCCAAGTATTTGAGATTTTGGTTAAACCAATGATAGTGAGATCGATAGATCATAAATAATGAGATATGTGAACAGCTAGGCTATTCCTAGTATTTAAACCAAGTATGGGGAAGATACCCCGAAGTCGAGATTTGGTAATATAGCATTAGTGCTTGAAACTGAAGTTATGGTGTACAAACGTACTACCTTACCAGTCTAGATTATAATGATGACGGTCTTGATCCTAAAAGTGAGAATCAAAGTATAACGAAAGTAATATGACTTTCAGATATCATGCTCACGAAAAGGGGCAAGAGTTAGGAATAACTAACAAAGCTACAAGCTATACAGTTATGAAATAGCCCTGGGATATGATATAAGTTTTAGAAACAGTCTGATAATGATAAGTAAAGTAATTCCTTGGAAGTAAAGAAGTGGATTAAAAAGTAGATTTATTAAACCGTCATACTCCAATCTATATAGAGACGAAACGCTTATCTTATGCGGTGACCAATAAAGTGAAATTTTAGGTACCTCGATTGAAATGAAGTAAACGTTGAATGTCGGGGAGATGGTAAAGATATAGGACGTCAATGTAAAAGTATGGCACATTCCCAATGGACAAGGGATTTTAACTTATGCGAAAATACTTAGTGAGGCAATAAAGGATAAGGAAATGGCGTATATCAAAAGGATATTACATATGATAAGCAACAACTACCGGTATAAAATTTCTCTTAAAAGGATTTTTCTAAAGAAAGAATATATGGAAGATATATTCTTAAGAGCAATAAAGAAGAAAAATGAAACTAAATCATTCATCTTGGTTGAAAGTATGATAGTAACAGATACATCGCGATCTTTAAGATAAGATTATCAAAGTAACAATACCAAAGGATGATCGAGGTAGACTTAGCAACAAAATGCAATTGATAAAGAAATAATTGACCGACAACCGGAAGGATACGGCGAATAAAATGGCGTAACGCCTACAAGGAAACATGATACTACAAGGGCAAGAACAAGGACAAATGAGATAAAGGTCCACTTAGAAAAGCAGGAACACCATAAAATAGAGACCATCTGTTGCACAAAGGCAGAAGCTAACAAAACCAGGAAAGCCTGGTAGGTATGAGAAAACTTCTCAGCATACCTATAATACTTTTGTTCGAGACGGGTGCTTCACAATCTGTTATCACAAAGATAGTAAAAGCATGCGTGGACCCGTTAGGACTCAAATCAGAATAAACAAATCAAGGGATGAGAATTTCTTTACTTAAAGGAAAGATCATGGTCACCACACGTATTTACTCGAACTTAGAATTGAACCTAGAATCACTTAAGACTTTAGTAAAGAACTTGAACATAATACCTATGTGAGACATAGATATAATCTAAAAATGGTGGTTAGTGAAAACCATTCCACGATCCTGTACAAGGAGATGGAAATTTCGTTCCAATTTCTCCGGACAAGAAGCTACGAGTTCTATGGAATCCACATGGGGAAGAAAATTCCGGCTATATCTGCACTGCAAATAAGGAAAATAATAAACAAGAAGGGATGTCGAGCATTCCTTGTTTATCTAAACAGAGAGGAAAAAGTGAAAATAAAGGTCGAGAATGTGGAAATTGTTCAAGGATTTCCAGACGTTTTTCCAACAACTTATCAAGATTACCCCCTGATAGGCAGCTAGAGTATTACTATCAACCTAGAACCATTATTAAATCATGTCAAAAGTACTTTTATCGAATGGCTTCAAGGAAATTGGAAGGACGAGTTTCAAAATTAAAGGTTATGGAATCAAAGTTTTATCGGACCTAGAGCATCACCTTAAGAAACACCCACTTGCTTGTCGAGAAGAAAGATAGCCCATTAAGAAAATGCATAGATTATTGAGAGTAAATAATCCATTACCAAGGATAAATGATTATTCGGTCAGTGGAAAAGAGCAAGAGTAATCCCGAGAACCGATCTCAATTGGACTATAATCAACCTAAGGTACGAGTTTAAAATGTACCCAAAATGGCTTTCCGAACAAGATGTGGCCACTATGAGTTTATAGTCGTGCCGTTCGGATTAACAAATGCACCAGCCATATGTATGGACCTCAAAGAAATCAAGTGTTCCATCCTTACTTAGACAAATTATCTTAGTCTTCATAGATGATAACCTCATCTATTCAAAGAAGAAGAAAGGACATAAGGAACACTTGAGGACCGTCTTACAAACCTTAGAAGCCGAATAACTTCTTGCCAAGTCTAGTAAATGAGAAGTTAGGTTTAAAGAAGTAATGTTGTTCCTTAGACACATCGCATCTTCAGAAGGAATTAAAATGGATCAGGTAAAGGTGGTAATAGTACAAGAATAGAACTCGCCAACGACCCAAAAAGAAATCCGGAATTTCTTAAAATTTGTTGGTTACTATCAGAGATTCATAGAAGGATTCTCTAAGATAGCAAGGCCAATGACACAGTTACTCCGAAAAGAGAATCAAAATTTCATGGACCAATAAATGGGAGGTCATGTGTTGATATGAGATAAATGACAGACTATATATCCCGACAACTTAGGCCACATAAATAGAACTACCATTCTCACGACTTAGAACTAGCAGCGAGAATACACTAATTAAGTTTTGGGAGACATCACCTCTAAGAAGTGAGGTGTGAGATCTTCACCAATCATAAAAGTTTGAAATACTTCTTGAGCAAAAGAGTTGAACATGAGGTAAAAGAGATGGCTCGAATTAGTAAAAGACTACAAGCTGTGGTATAAAATATCACACGGAAAGGCACACATGGTAACCGATGCCTTGAGTTGTAAAAGTCGATCAAATCAAGATATCTCTTAACAAGAGAGAAACTCGTTGAAGGATTTGAGAAAATAAAGATAGAAATAGTAAAGTAACGGGGACAATCATGAGTTGTAATGCTACACTCACTCGACGTCGATTTAAGGAAAATGATAATAGAAGAACAAGGAAATATGTCAAAGTCGAAAAAGGTAACACCGCTTATATGGGTAGTAGTGGATCAACTTACTAAAAGAGCTTATTTTACGCTATGCGAATTACTCATGGATCGATAAATTAGCTCAAGATTACGTAAATGAAACTGACGTTTATCCAAGTACCAAAATCCATCATATCTGATAGAGGTTTCAAGTTGCTTCTAGATTTTGAATTAGTTTACAAAAGAGACACGAGATTGAATCTTAGCATAATTTTCACAGACAGGTGGATAGTTGGAAAGAACAATACGAACGCTTTAAGAGGTGTTGAGGACATTAGTGTCGAAATGAAGTGCAAATTAAGCAGCGTGTCTCCACTTATGAAGTATAAATATAATAATAGTCACGAGAAGCGGTCGATATGGGCCGTATGAGATATTGTGCGAAGGGTGTCGATCACCCTTTAATGTGATAATAAAAGAAGAGGAAAGTTTTGAGGTCAATACTGTGAGTGAAATGATTAAGGTGTTTGCCAAATTAGGCAAAGAATAAAAAGCTAATGATAGACAAAAGTCTTACGATATGCGTAGATATGACTGCATTGTGAATGCGAGAGATAAAGTTTTTTTTTAAAGTTTCTCCATTGAAAGAGTTTATAATGTTTGGAGAAAAGGAATGTTGAGATCACGTTTTATAGGACCTTATGAAATTCTAGAGATGATAGCTAATAGCTTATAGATTAGTACTTCCACCAAGGTTGGGAATGTGCGGGATGTTTTCACGTGTTATAATTAAGAAATGCGTGTATGATTCAAAACACGTGATTCATCATTATGATGATGTTCTTAAACCAAGATATGAGTTATGAGGAAGAATCTCGACTATTTTGATCGTAAGATTCAACGGTTAAGAATCGAATTATACTGAGTAAACGCCCGATGGAGAAACCATGGACAAGAGAAAGCCACGTGGGAACTTGAGAAGGTTATGATGTGAAGATACCCATCTTGTTTAAGGTGTGCAAATTTCGGGATGAAATTTCTTTTAAGGGGTAGAATGTAATATCCGAATTTTTAAAAAGCTAAATTGCGATAATAAAAATGGTTAATTAGGGTTTTGTTTCGATAATCGAAATAGTGAATTATCGAGCTCGATTTTAGCTATCCATTATAATGAGAATTCTTATATCATATTCACTAATGATTAGTGAATTAAGGAATATAGTTTATATTATTCATTCGAAAGTATTATTCTAACGTCGATCAAATTTCGATCGTTAGTCTTACGATATTTTCTAAGTGACAAAGCTTAAAATCTAAATTACTTATTATCAAAGGAATGGATGGCGTGACTACGAATTTATTACGAACATCTTAGAGATGATTAAATTAGCATTATATTGAGACGATTAGAACATAGACGTTTAGAGATGAATTGAAAACATAGTCTAACAATCATGGAATTATAGTATTTAAATTTCTATGATTATTTTATGTAATAAGAGAATTATTTTTATATAATGTTTCATTAAAATAATGTTAGAGAATTAAGGAACAATTATTGGGAAAATTGTTCCTATTTCAAAACGTGGTTCGAAAATATTAAGTTGTGACTTGAATTATTTTAATAATTTTCCTATGATTTAATTTATCATCTAGGACATATATTATGTCACATAGCTATTAATTGCAAGAAAATAAAATGTGTAGCATTTAAGCTACATGATTGCCAAAATTTGAGGATATTGGGTATAAATAAATAAAATCCTTATCTTTTGATGATGCTATGAATTAATTATTATAGTGAGACATTATTAATGTATAAGATAAGGTATATTATGATTTATACAAGTGGGAGGCCACCTGTAAATGTAGGTGCCGAAAATGTTGACTAATTGTGTGAAATAAAGAAAAATATCATGCTATAATTATGATATGTTATTATTATGTTGGGAAGATATTATTATTAGATAAGGTAGAGTATGTTATCAATTTGATCAAGTAACTATAGCCTTTGTCATAAAGTAGGCAAAAATTTTGACAATTAAGTGTGAACAAATGTGAAATCAAAATAAAGTCTTAGTGTAAAATTTTGACTTTTCAAATATGATATTATCCTATAGTAATATTATAGTATATGATAGTATAAAAAAAATAAAAATCATCCTTTGATAATTTGAAAGTGCCGTGCACTTTGAGAACAAAGAAAAGAAGGATTTTCTTTTTTCTTTGGAAATCATAGGAATTTATAGTGATACATATTAATTATGTATAGGATGACTTATTAAAGCATATTATGATAAGAAAAAAAAAATTGTCCTTAGCTACAACCAAGTGGCGAAAACTTCATGCAATAAAATAGAATTTTACAAGTTGTTGAAATTAATACAAGTTGTCGTCAATAATGTATATAAAAGTGGTGTAAATAAATTATGATGACAAGGTAAGATTATACTAGAATAGGAGAAGATAAAATAAAACTTATCTTTAGTATAAATGTTGGACGAAAATTTTGCAACAAGTGTGCAAGTGTATTAAGTTATCATTTTATGTGATAATTACACAACAAGTGGACAAAGTTTATAAATAAGGCTTAAGATCAAACCTTGCTCCCATTTTGTTCACCTTAGGACCGAAAATTAGGGAGAAAAGTTTGAGAGAGAGTTCATCACATTCTTTCCAAATCTTAGATAGAAAAACGTTGCCGCCGATAATCGACTCCGATTAAAAGGTTAGAAACATTCTGAGCTTTGTTTACATGTTAGAATTTTTATTTTCATCCATGAAATCTTAGGTTATGAGCTTATATTATTTATGATGAAATTTTAGGAAATTATGTTCATATGCTAAGATGTTTAGAAATTATGTTTATATGATGTTTCTAAGCATATACTATGAAATTAATACAAAATAAAGCATGTATTAAATTTTTATGCTAGGACCGAAACCTTGTAAGGAGTATATGTTGATGGACATGAATTTTAATTGTTGTTTTGAGCATGAAATAATGATAGTTGTTAATGTTTAAACTTGTATGATTTTATGTGGAAATTTTGAAAATCTTTAGAACATATGTTCATAAATTTTCGAAAACTATAGAAAATCATATGTTGATGTATAATTCATGATTAAATGATATTATAGCATATTAATGATGTAGATTCATAATATAGTGTTATATGAATTTATTGAGGTTTTAGAAATTAATTGTTCCTAAGTAGAAATTTTTGAAACTATAGTCTAAGGAAATATTGATGTACAAGTTATGAATGTTAGAATATGAGCTGTGTATGTTGGAAATTATGTCATATTAATGATACATGATGACGATTATATGAAATGAGAATTTATTAGAATTATTGGAAAATGTTTGAATATTATCCCAAAAATCTTCGAGAATTTTAAAGTATGAAATTAAAGTGTGCAATTTTTCTATGACCAATATTAATACATAGTATTGATCCTATGATAATATAGTATGATGTGAGAAATTATGAGAATTTATGCACAAGTGTTGGTTAGTAAACCAAGATTACCGAAAATTATATGTTAAAGGCTTTGAAGTTCTAAAATTATTTTATCAAGTATAATCACATAATATGTTCTAAAAATATGCTTTAGACATACTATGAATTTATGTGATTTATAGAATGAGTTATGTTATGTTTACGTCGAAACAATTTGTTAATTGACGTAAAGTTGAAAAATAAAGTGCTATGTGTAAATTAGATCATACTTGTGCGTATTATTGAGCATGATTGTTGACTTATGATAAAATGATTAGAAATCGATTGAAAATCGATTTGTAGGAAAGCTTATTGATATATATGAATAAATCGAAAAATATATGTTAATAAAAGTCAAAGACGTTGACTAAAGCTAAGCGTATGAAATCGTTGCACGTAATCAAAGTAATGTAGTACGCCAGTAGGAATACGGTTTACAAGGATTAGACACGCTAAGGCGTGTAAGGCGTATTGAATTGATTAGAGATCCCGAGTCTTGTTAGACTTTGGCGTTTTAGAAAAATATGACCGCGTACTAAAATAATTTCTTACGTAGAGATGGAACACGGCGTGATCGTTGGCGTTAGAAAGGAACTTTGTTGAGCATTACGTGCCGGTGGGCTTTACTCGAAAACCCTTTTATTTATTATGCTTTCTTGAAATGCAAAGTATTTATTTATAAAGCTTTCGGTTGAGAAATGATGATGAGATGATTACGCTTGATGTGTTTATGTTTTTATGTATGGATCTATCAGCGGTTGGGCGAGCCACCGTGAAAATGAAAAAGTTGTTGGGTCGCTCCCAACTTATTATAGCAATTCGTATCCTTGCTAGAACTCGCAGGATGATTGAAATTGAATCTTGTGCCGGAGTGGGAGGATCGAGATGTGCACTATAGGTGATCGTGTCTTTGAAAGAGTTCTTGGCGGTCACGGCGTCCGTGGAAGGAGGCCTCGCTTTACGGCGCATAGATGTGATTATGAGATCAGTTTATGAGATGTTATATGTGATATGGATCATACATA
Organism: Salvia rosmarinus; assembly: GCA_036937905.1. NCBI lineage: Eukaryota > Viridiplantae > Streptophyta > Magnoliopsida > Lamiales > Lamiaceae > Salvia > Salvia rosmarinus. The sequence continues at coordinate 83,070,537 of CM072815.1, read as the reverse complement.
CAAGAGAAAATGCCTGCGCAGGCGATGTTTTTGAGAAAATAAGAAAATGTTTTAGTAAGCGCAAGGCCTTTTCAATAAAACCCTTGTGTCTTACCATGATGGGGCAGTGTAATTTAAAGTTGATAAAATGTTTTGGCAACGAGTCCACTGAGTGCATTATTTGTACTCAGCCCTGCATGTTTGTTTTTAAATGTGCAGGTTGAGCTGATTGATGGGATGGAACAGTATTGAGCAGTCGGAATCCTTTATTGCTGATAGTAGAACCTTGAGTATGCATCGTCAAATGTGTACTTCACATAGTTCCCGCTGCTAGATTATGAAGTCATATGTATATTATGTTTGTAAACCCTAAACACTTGAAATTCCAGAGATATTCCCGATATATGTCACACCATTCAATGTTCTATATTATTATTCCATTTCTCAATCCCGTTCTAAGTAACAATCCCTGCTAATCCGTACTTTGGGTTGGCGGGCTGTTACAATTCGTTTGACATTCTCTCTCACTTCCAATTAATTCATTTGAAATTATCTCTCACTTTTCCATTCTTTTTTTTTGTAATCTTCCAGGGTCCATACAAATATTGAACACAAATTGATTAATTGTTCAAATCTGTATTTGATCATCAAAATATTTCATTTGTGCATGAATATACCTTTTTTATTCATACAATATAGTAGTTTGTGCATACCACGATGCATATTTTAATTTATACGTATTTTTTAATTAAAACATTTAATTTTGCATTTGTGCATGAAGATTAAATGTGTTATATATCATTTAAGAATAACTTATGTATGTTTTGCACAATTTAATAAATACTTATCAAAATGTTAAATTATTTGTTATGATAAAGTGATTATTTTTGAACTTGATTCGTTTGTGCATAAATATGTTAGTTGATATGCATTGATATACTTATAAGTGTGAACAAATTCCATTGAATGATGCACAAGACATTGTCGTGTGCATAGATTAGACTTTATGCGTGAACATCGTCGTGTGCAACCATAACATTATTGTGCGTACTAGTAACTAGATTGTGTACATTTGTCTGTTTTTATGCAGCAAACTTATGAACAGATGGTAATATTTTGAATAATTCGATTAATCACAAAACCAAATAAATAAATAGACATTTCAAAATGTTAAGATTGAGAAACAATAAAGAAATAATCAAAAAAAATAACAATGAATGATACACAAACAAATACGAAAGAAACATAAGATTCATAAGACAAAATATAAACAACATAAAATAATATATTGTGCATATCAATATTTATATTGTGCACGTTTGTACCGTTTTTATGCAGCAAACCCATGAATCCGACTGGTAATATTTTGAATAATTTAGTTGATTACAAAACCAAATAAATGAACGGTCATTACAAAAAGGTTACGATTGAGAAGCAATAAAAGAAACAATAAATAAAATTAACAATGAAATAAGACGTAAACAAATATAAAACAAACATAAGGTTGATGAGACAAAATATAAACCATACAGAATAACTTATATTAATAAATAAATATACAAATAAATATAATAAAACAATGAAACACAAGAACAAATCTTATGATGCCATTAAAATTCTCCAAAATATTTGATACATCAGAGTGATAGTTGAAGCAATGTAGTATTTTGGTTAATTGTTAATCATGAGAGAAGATGATAAGATCATGCAAATAAAAAAGGGGGAACTTTATAAGTAATCAAAAGAAATAGTGGGAGAAGTTTTATATCCACACTCATAAAAACATTAGTTTTATAGCCATTTGGCTTAAAAAGACAAAATTGTCCCTGGCCCACCATTTTAAATAATAACTCTCCTATCTCTCTCTCTACGAAAATAATCTCTCTCTCTCTCGCCTAAATTATATTGGATCTCTCTCTCTCTCTCTCTCTCTAGAAAGAATAAAGGAATTTGCCAAATTGAATGCTTTCTCCGCCACAAAATTGAATGGAATTAAATTAAAGTTGGTAAACATTAATTGTAAAAAAGGTTGGTAAACATTAATTTGAAAAAGCAGTAGACATTGAATTCAAATCACAAAGCAATTCATTTGTAACATTACAATTTCAAAGAGAGGAAGAAGCGAAAATAATTAATAGAAGAAATTTTTACTGCGTTTTTCAATCAAGCGGTGGAAATCGAGCATTGCTATTTGGATTAAGGTAAATTAAATCCGTATTGAATTTTTTTACGTGTTCTTGAGTACACGGTTGATGATTCTGCGTAAATATGTTTTTTAATACTTTTATATTCTTGGAATGATAAATTTCATGTTTTGAAGAAAACAAAAATGCGTTCTTGAGTACGGTTGTACGATAGAAGTATTATGCATCACATATGTCATTTGTGTTGATTTTATGTTAATAAAGTGATTAATTTAATATTTAGGATCATTTAATAAGTTAAATTTAAAATATGAGATGCTAACATCGAGCAAGTGAACAATACTGGCTCTATCGTGCATGAGATGAATTTCAAACCGTGCACAAAATTCATCGATGCTGCGGTTTTATAAGCCGTCTGATGTCGTGAACCGTGCGGTTGTGCACTAGCTGCGACCCGTGCGGCTTATAAGCGTGTATGGTCCGTGCAGTCGCGAACCGTGCTGCGGCCGTGCTGCAGTGCTTGCGACCGTGCATGGCCGTGCATCCGTGCGATGCGTGCGTCAGCCGTGCATCCGTGTCTGACCGTGCATGGCCGTGCGTCCTATGTATCCGTGCGTCCTATGTATATGATTGTTATCTTTTATATCTTATTTTGCAGCGGATGTCTTGCAGCGTCTTATTATCGTCGTGGTGGTAGTTGGGACGAGGCGAGTATATAGGCGTGACGAGGTTCTCGTATACATGGTGTAGAGCAGTTTCACGTGCTAATTTGCTAAGAGAGATTCATGAGCAAGTAGGCAACAATGGTGGATCGGATTATATGCTTTTCTATACAACGAGCGCTAGTGATGGAAGAAGAATAAAAGTATCGTTGGCCGACGATTTGTTCCGATTGATTGTAGAACAAAAGGATGATCGATTGTGTATGTGATTGAAAAGGGACGGTCGCAACCACGGTACACACAGAGACACCGGTATTATATGGTTCATAGCGATCTACGATCTTGCAGAGTCTAATGCAAGATGTCTTGGTTGATATACACGAAGATGAGCCGTTGTCTTGAATGAGGAGGAAGACAATTTGGTGTATTGAGATGAAGAGGAACACGAACCAAGCGTAGAGATATATTTGATTCATTAGCTCTGAATTTGGTGCTTGGATTCGACAACGGGACATCTTGATAAGGTTATCAGACAGTATGACTTCACTTCGAACAATGACATGATGGTGAGGCTCATCTACTGACTTCACGAACCGAGATGATGATCTGACGCATGAGTTACATGGCTGGGTTATTCCATTACTTGATTGTGATGCATTGCCATTAGATTGGGTCGAACCTTGTGGACCCCATACCCACCAATTATCGTTGATTTGATATTTAAGGCGAAAGATGACTTGGCGATAGCCGTGGGATTGTACCACTTGGAGAATCATGTAGAGTATGTGGTCGATCGATCAAGTAAAACACGTTTGGGGTATGTTTGCAAGCATGGCAGCGGTTGTCCTTTTAAGCTACGAGCCGTCCGGAGGCAACGATATGGAGAGTAATTAAGTTGAACAACGATCATACTTGTCACTTGGATTTGAATCGACTTGCTCCTGACAGTGCTCGCTAAGATTGTTGGCAAGTATTTTGCACGGAAATTGGCGATGAAAGTGTGGTAATCGAAGCGAAAGAGATGATTGGAGAGATGCATCGATAATTTAGCATTGAGATGGATTCTGACTTTGCTCTCAGAGCAAGAAACGTCGCTATAGAGATGACATATGGCGATTTCGAGCGGTCCTATCAATTCTTCCATCATATTTGCATCTGTTGAGAGAATCGAAACCGGGACACTATATGATATTGAGGCGGCTCATGATGGCGAATTTCGATATTTGTTTCTTGCTCTTGGATAGTGTTTGTATGCTTTCAAGCATTACCTCTGACGATTAAATCGTTGTAGGCGGGACTCGTCTTAAGGGAAAGAACAAAGGAATTTGTTTTGTATTTATTACGAAGGATGGAAATGAAGGAATCTTCCGATTGCTATTGGGTTAGGTCGATTGAGGATGAAGAGTCATGAACTTGGTTTTTATCTCATTGCGTTAGTGCATTGGTCATCTGATGATCTCTTAGTTGTGTCGATCAACATAAGGGCATCGAAAAGTTGTGGAGTCAGTGTATCCGAGCGTCGCGCATGTGTTGTGCTTTTACCATTTGCGAGAAGAATATGGCGCGATTTGGATCGCATGTTTGTCTGATTATCAAGTCGGTGCATATGCTATCGATCGAGAGGATTTCGAGAGATTTTTTCTCGCTGTGGATGTTCTAAAACCGACGACCCACCATCATCTACTTTCCATTGGCGAGCATAGGTGGTCTAGGTTGAAGTGTCTGTCTGACGATATAGTTTCATGACTTGAACGCGCGAGAGTTTCGATAGTCGGTTGTTGTGGGCTCGGCGTCTACCGGTTTGCTCGTTGCTTGAGACTTTTCGATCTATTACGGAGAAATGGTTTGACGTCTGACGAGCTAGTGCAGCGACAAGGTCGATGAGTTGGTGAAGTAGCCGCGTCGAGCTACATGCCTCGCCGAAAAGGCGTCGCTTGGTTGTTCATTCACGGCGACACACATGTTTAAAGTCGAAGAGGAAAACACATCATCGTGGTTGATTTGCGAGAATGGGACATGTGAATGTCGTGAGTTCGATTTGGACGGGATCCTTGTTGTCACGCTTGTCTTTGCTATTAGGTAAACGGTATTTATCTAAGCGTCGAGTCAACTCATATGTTGTGGTTAATTTATTTTGTGATTAATTTCTTTTTTTTTAGGCGTCTTTGGTTTACAAGTCACCGACTTTGTGGCTCGATATTATCGCGATCTATTTTTGCGGCGACTTATTCTTATCGGTGCATCGTATCACGTCCGGTGCATGGATTGTACGGACTACTGTATCGGCTTACATTATTCGACCTCCAATCATCACCACGTCGGTGGCGTCCTAGATTGAGTAGGATGCAATCGGTTGTTGAGGGTTCGTCGAGATCGCGTCGTCGAATATACACACGTTGCGGTCGAGGCCACAACAAACGCTCATGCACGGCATTTATTGCCATTAGTGATGAAACATGTGTGGAAAGGACACGGCGTAGGAAAAATGTAGTATTTGTCGAGTGAAGAGCATCTGAATTTGTGTCCTCAACGGCCTCGTGAGTAAGGATATTTGTTATATCGATGATATTCGTTGTTTTGGATTTTGTTGAATTATGTTGGATTTGGTTGAATATTGTTGGTTTTGTTGGATTATGTTGGATTTTGTTGAATATTGTTGGTTTTGTTGGATTATGTTGGTTTTGTTGAATTAGGGATTGGTTGGATTGTTGTTGGTTTTGTTGGATTATGTTGGTTGATTGGATTCACGAGAGTACGGGCGTGCGGGTACACGAGGGGTACAGGGGCGATGCGACGGTGCACGGTACCTGATCGTGCACGGCGTGCCCGATCGTGCACGACGTGCACTCGACAAATAGCCAACAATGCCGTGCACGCCCATACGCCCGTGCGATCCCCAATCCAACAAATTGATTAATTGCAAATTCGGTTAATTGAATCAATTGATCCCTATTGGTTAATTGCAAATTCGACAAAACTATTAAACTTACAAACTATATATACATGTAAAAAGCAGGCGGCATAACCTCTAAAATATGGATAAGCCAACTGCGCTCAAACAAATAGCCAACAACAAGCAATAGCCAACAACAAGCAATAGCGAAGAGGTGCGGCCTCACAACATATACATAGAGGTCACGACCTCCAATACGAACAAAAATATCACTAACACGATAAAAATTCTACAATATCCGTTATAAATACAAAAAGTCAAGGAAACTAATCAAAAGCGAGACAATGTCCATATCCTACGAGCTATCGCCAGACGTTGAATCTATGTAACGCCGGCGTGATGTGACCTCCGAGGTATACACGTGATGAGGCGATACATATAGAGGCATGCAAAGACACCGCAACTCACCGAGTCTTTTCACTGTCTTTGCTGATCATGGGAACCTCCGCCAATGTCGGATGCTCGTTGTGTGGCGTCCTCGATGGATTGTTGTTCCAAATCCGCCTACCCTCGTCGATCGAGGAAAAGCGAATAATGGGCAACATCGGTAGCGTCTCAGCGCTCGAGAGTCGGGGTTGTCTGACGGTAGTCGTACACCTCGAGAGTCCACGCAGCGATGAGATATCTGACGTGACCCGTGATTGCCCCGTGTTACAGTATGGCTAGTATCGCAACATTGATAATTTTAAAGTTTACATTGATTGGATGAAAAAAATAGAAATGAGGTAATAAATTTACCGTATCGTCAAGACAACCACGATGCGCTATGCTGCGATCGCTCCTCGTACCATCGCTAACAAGTCATGGTGCTTCACGCCGTGGATATGTGGTCTTTGATACCACATTATAGCCCATAGGATCATCGGATGAAGCCGGGTGAACTCGCGCAAAAGCGCTTCTGCATAAATGAATAAATTTAGTCGGGAGTAATTTATACCCATATAAAGCTAAAGCTATCTATGTTGGAATAATTTAAGGACATTTCAAACTTACATAAAATCGATCGGTGCTACAACGCATCGAGCTTCGTTGATAAGTGGGCGATAATACATTGCCGGGACGATGTGGGTTGATTATTTTCAATGTATGTACAAAGTGAACAACTCCATAATCTAACACACATAAAAAGAACACCATTAATTGAATTATAAATATATAAACAAAATTTGAATAAATGTTGTAATAAAGTACCTCGCCTGTGAACTCGAATGCTGGGTGGGTGATATGATCGAGCAGTGCTTGAGTGGCGACATGCTTGATTCAAATGAGCCACGACAAAAACATGCAGGCCGCGCCTAAAGACCTCGAAGGCCGCGGTCGGTGCCTCGGGGGTACCATACTCACGGGGCTGCATGTGGGGTCTCGTCGCGATCCCCACCATCGAGCGATCCATCACCCTCGAGCACGGCCCGGCTCTCATTGCCGATCTCCGTGGTGGCGTGACTAGACTCGGCGACCCGATCGTCGGTGGCTAATCTTGGGCCCTCTGCGGATCGACCTACAGATTAGCGAGATCGTCGGTGGCTAATGTGAGGCCTCCTGCGGATCGACACGCCGTGAAGCGGATCGTCGGTGGCTAATGTGAGGCACCTCCTGCGGATCGACCTAGTAAGCGGATCGTCGGTGGCGCACCTCCTCTGGATCGACTGCCGTGAAGCGGATCGTCGGTGGCTAATATGGGCACCTCCTGCGGATCGACCTGCCGTGTAGCGGATCGTCGGTGGCTAGTCGGGCCCCTCCTCATCTTTGGGAGGCCGAGCGCCTCGGCGATATGCTCTGAATAGCGGCGTAGCTCCCACGTGCGAGATATAGGGTGCGAGATCTCGTCTCGAAGATCTGCGCTTAGAAGAAATCCGTCATTGCTCGAACACACGTCGAGCCACTCGAGCTACTGAGGCCCTCTCGAATCATCGTCCACAATGGCACGACGGACGGTCTCTCCACAGCGGCAATGGAGGCCTCGTCTAGTCGAACACTCTGGCGTGTTCGCGGCACGTGGTGCAGCTCGCGCCTCCTCGTATCACGACGCTCGATTGCGATCGAGATCGCCCGGTCGACTCGGCTCAAAACCCGAGATGTATCTCCGCACCGACTTCCGGCCGCCGCCACTCGCTACATGATCGGGACATGCTTTGCGCCACCGCGGGCACTCTCACGCACGAGCACTGCTGTGGCTGTGCGAGGCTCGTCGTGTGCGCTACGGCATGCCGCCCGCAGACAAACCGAATAGTCGTCGGATCGCCTCGTATAGGCTCAAGTAGTATGCCTCGACAGCTCGGTCTCGGCGGCTCCGACACGGCGATGACATAAACGCTACAAAAACACATACACATTATTGATTATAATGTATTTAATAAATATATAGCAAATACTAAACATGAGATTAAAATTACACCGTCGAAAAATCCGATTATCTTGGGTGGGGACTTCCGTGTAGTCACGTCACATCTCGGAATCCGTATCTCCTTTGTCTCGGCATCCACACATAAGTCCTAAGTGGGGATGGCCTCATCGACAAATCAGAAGGCCCAAACGGGACCATAGAAATGGTACGTCTTCCTCAAGCGCCACCTCGCTCGGGTGCCTCTTGAGCACATCAATCCGTGACGGAGGACACGGAATGAATAGGAGCCCCAAGGAAAACTCGCCACATATCAAAATCCTCGTGACGCCCAAACCCATGGCTCGATGGCTTCCCTATCGCGCGAAGGGCGATGAGGTAAGCTACTAATATGAAAGCCGCCTCAAGTAGTCTCATGGCATCATCACCCGACCGTTGTTTGATGAATCGGTGCGGACTCTGAAATAGTAGTCCTCCGGCCAAACAACCTATGGAACATCTTTGGTCGGGGAATCTCGTGCCTCAAGTTCGGATCGAAGGAAGGCGGCCCAAAGCGCAATCAGGAGACCAGGCAAACTGATCATCCCAATCATATATCGGTTCCACAAGCGTGAAACCAAATCTCGAACTCGCAGAAACTAGGATCCACATCTGTCGGGCCATCAGTTGTGCGGCAGATTATTAGCGCTTTCTCTCACGAGATGAAGAAGATGCCCAAAGCAGCTCTGTCAAATCGTCGATACATCCATGCTGCTCTAGACATGTCCTCACCTCGGCTAATACATCAATTCGGATGTATTGGTTGATGCGTCCGTAGCCTTGCATATCGCGATCGTAACCACCTATAACGAGGCGTAAATGCACAAGATTAATCGGTATACACTAAGCGAAGTTCTAACGGTAATACGATTCAAATCAGATGCGGTGCTGGTGCATCGAACAGTGCATCGTTTTTCGAAGACACGGTGCTAACAGTGTCTTGAATCGAGACACTGTTAGCACCGTGTCTTGAAGAACCGTCTGCAGTTAGCACAGTGTTCGACCAACCGTGCGGTTCTTGAAGACACGGTGCTAACGTATCTTGAAGATCGCATACTGTTAGCGCCGTATGCGAGAACAACCGCACGGTTGGTCGGGACACGGTGCTACAGGTGTACAAATCTTCGATGCGGTAGAACAGGTGTCTTCTGAACCAATCTAATTTTAGCGAATTTCGACAACATAGCAATCGATTTTAATTTATAAGTTTCTAAACACACAAACTATCGAAATTTCATCACTATCGTGTAATACATGAAAATTATCGTGTCACACATGAAAACTATCGTGTACGTATTACAAACCGATTTTAAATGCACGATTACTCACGGGAGCTGTGGTGCTCCTAAATCGGTCTTGGGAAGTTCGTCGACCAGAGGCGAGAAGGTCGACGGCATGCTTGGTGGCGGCGACGGCCCGCGTAGAAGCTTCTTCCCGTGGAGAGCTCTCTCCCCGACCCGCCGCTTGCTCGGCGCGTCAGGAGTCTGAGTGGATCGTGATCCGTATCCGTATCACTCGTGTTGTTGTTTTCGTGAGTCGTGAGGTGTGTAGGTGAGTGGTGGGTCGTGGGTTTTCCAGGGGTGAGTCGTGGGTTTCAGGTGGGTTGTGGGTTTCTGTTTTCTGGTGAGAGAGTGAGAGAGTCGAGTGAGTCGTGAGAGAGAGAGTGAGTCGTGAGAGAGAGAGTGAGTGAGAGGCGGGTGGTGGCGAGAGAAGGTGAGTTCGGTGGTGAGTGAGTCAGTGAGAGAGAGAGTGAGCGAGAGAGAGGCGAGAGAGAGAGAGTATATCCGTTTTTTGAAATTTTTCTATGGATATTTTGGTCTTTTAAGCGAAATGGCTATAAAACTCATGTTTTTTAACTAGGCTATAAAACTCTTATTCCTATTTTTTTGGCTACTTAAATATATTAACACAATAAAAATTCCATATATATATTAAAGAATCTCTTAATTCACTCATAAAATCGGTTACAACAAATATGAGAATTACAAGAATATTCTCATTAATAAAATCTGAAAATAGATATCTAAAACAACTATATAATCTTGTTTGCTAGATCAAGCAAAATTGGCCGCACATGATTAGTTTTAAAATATATAGTGGTTGTTATGTGGATATTTCTTATAGAGTACATATAAGGACACATATCAACTCTTGAAATTAATATGAATGACTTTATATTAATCACAAATTATAGCGTAGATTCACAAATCGATAATTATATGCGAAATATATATGACTAATTAGATGCATATTTAAAATAACTGTTAGATTTCGAATTTAATGAATATGTGACTTGTTCTATTTATATATGTGAAGAATTATATAAATATTAATCAATTCATATACATATATAAATATATATTTAGTGTGAAATGTGAATGGACAAACTTGTTGAATCAATTTCAAAGAAAAGAAAATAAACGAATAAATTATTGCTTGTATAAAATTAAAATAAATATATACTAGTACAACCATTACATCCTCAAATTGCTGAAATAAGGCATATATAAAAGAGAGAAAAATCCAAATCCCTGGAATGCACTCAAGTTTAAGTCTGACCTCTTTAAAATCCTCCAACGAAATTACATGAAAAAAAATCGAAGAGGAAAAATGTGTGCCCATCTAGAAGCAAAGTTTAAGAGTGACCTATTTAAAATCCTCCAACGAAATTACATGAAAAAATATCAAAGAGGAAAAATGTGTGCCCATCTAGAAGCACTACGAGTAAACCAGAAGAAAACAAATAAAGCATCGAGTTCGAAAGCGCCAGGAACCATACTACCGTGTCTCCAACAATTGAACCACAGTGAAATCTGCCGCCTCAATCCATATTTGTCTCCATTACCTCATATAAGTCAGCTCAATCACAATAATCACCAAGGCAACATCAATCCCCGCCCGTTTAGAATACAAACATTGAAGATTACTTACAATTTATTTACAATTAGTAGTTTGGGTGCTTAAAAAGGTTTTTTTATCCCCCTGTATTTGTTGTGGACCGAAATCCAATCTTAAAACTTAATTACAAAGTTCAGCAAAAATAAACTTGGATGACAGGCAGGTAGGTGTATTGGGGATTAGGGCATGAATATACTTTTAGATTTTATTTTTTCTTATATTTTTGTATAATTTATGTTTACTAGAGAAAATATTTCTCCATAATCCAAATCAAGAAGAATTAAGTGATATTATTGTAAATCTAAAGACGAAGGCGGCAGAAAAGAAAGTAGGAGGAACAACAGCGAGACTATCTTCAGCAAGTACGAAATTAATCATCAATGACAATCATTGCGACTGCATTAAGGAATAGGGAATCATTTACTCTTCGATTTCTATTTATATGCTTTACTAGATTTTAAAGATCAATTTGACATTCAAAAATGATTGAAATTTGTAATTCATCAAATTAAACCAATAACAGAAAACAAATAACATAATTTAACCAAGAACAAAAACCAAATATTCAGTAAGAACATCCGTTTTTCTTCATTAATTCGATACATTTGACAGAAATCCAGTAACCAAAGACCCCAAGGAACAAAATCACGTATAGCGTAACACAATGACAGGAAATGTTGACCAAATCGAAACGAAAATTACTAAAGAGATCCAACTACCTAAAAATCTATTCCCTCCAGTTTCCATCAGATCCACCACTCCTGGAGTAGGCACGGTCGCCACCGTAACCGCCGGTACGGCCACCATAACCGCCGCTGCCACCCTCGCGACGGCCATAACCGCCGCCGTTTCCTCCATATCCACCACCGTTGCCTCCATATCCACCGCCGCCTTCACGACGACCGTAACCACCGCCACCGCCGCCTCCTTCATGGCGAGGTCCACGGAATCCACCGCCGCCTCCGCCGCCTCCGCCGCGAGACTGAGCCTCGTTGACGGTTATACTGCGGCCGTCCAGATCCTGACCGTTCATCGCGTCGATGGCATCCCTCATCGACTGCTCATCGTTAAATGTCACGAATCCGAATCCCCTTGACCTTCCGGTCTCACGATCGTTGATGATCTGCACATACAGAGTCAAATCCATACAAATAAAATCAGATCTAATAAAATCCACAACAGATCTGAAGGAAAAAGTAAAAAAAACTGAAAAGCGATGATTCAATCTTCAACCCTTCGATGAAAAGAGGAAGACAGAACGTACCGTTCCAGAAGCAAATTAGTAACAGAAACAGTAACAGTAGCAGAGAGTAACAGTGAGAGTAACAGAGTAACGCTAACAGATCAGATGAGAGAGAATCGATGGATTGGGATCCGATCTCCTCGACAGACAGACCTTCGAATCGACGACTTGGCCGTACTGAGAGAAAGCTTGCTCGAGCGATTGCTCGGTTGTGGCCCACGCCAAACCACCCACGAAACATCTGAATTCAACATCGGCGGAGGCCATTTCGAAAGAAAATTAAGAACAAAAACCGATGAAGGAAAATAGAGAGCTGATGAGAGAAGAGTGAGGGGAACCGGCGCTATATATAGGCGGAGATGGCTCAGTTTTGGGGGTCGGTTAACGTGAGTGGGGTGCGCAGTGCGCTCCCGTTAGTTACCCAACCGTGGTTAATAAACAGTACTTTCGGCAGCTGTCGCCGTGTGTAGGGCGGCTAAGATTGGAATAATATTATTGATTTAACCAACTAGGGTTGGAGGGTGGTTAGTTAGATATTTTCTTACGTGGGGCCCATGTCATGTGATGCGCATGGGGCCATGGGTATTAGAAAGAATTGGTAGATATTTTTCTTGTACACAAAAATATCTCATTGGTCATTATATTTAATCGGTATCGCATTAATCATTATAATGGAAGTATATCTCTTTATCGTTAAAGGCATGGATCTTTACAGCTATTTGGGTGTATCCACGATTAATTAATTATATTCTGTGCCTTTTTATTTTCTCTTTCTTGCTTTCAATTTCTTTGTTCTTTTTTTGTGTGTTAAATGCTTTGTTGAAATATACTTCCTCTCAAAATTATTTTGGAGAATATTGCTCCTCTGAGTCACTTTTGGAGGGTTTTTAAGTCATAAGTATAGTCATCTTTAGCAAGGAATGTGATTTTAATTTCTATGATATCATGTTATCTTTCGGGGTGTTTCGTTCATTTATATACATTCTAATATATGTCACAATGGTTGATATGTAATAGGAATTAAATTACATATAAAATGAAAAGGTGATGGAAAATAATAAAATTAATATGGATATTCTATGACTAGTAATAGTATCAGTAAAAAAAATAGTTGGTATGCAAATTAAATTATGTATATATGAAAAAATAATGGAAAATAATTAACTTAATATGGATATTCTATGGCTATACCAGTAAAGAATCCTGTATTAATGAAACTATAATTCTTTTTCTCTTTTAATTGATGAAATTGTGTATGTATATTTGATTTCATTATCACAATATATGATTTCATTATCACAATTTATAAATAGTGATTAAATACGGGTATTGAATGAAAATTATCTTATATGTAAGACCAAATACGATTTTAGATATAGTATTATCATTATTACAATAATTTTAGTCAATATTTTGTATTTTGTCTAATTTACGCTTTTGAAAAATTGAGATATATTTCCAATAGTTTGTACATTTCTTATATATATATGGGTTGGTTATGGTGAGAAAATTCCTTAATGTACGAAAATAAAAATAGTAGACATCTTTCATATTTGTATAAGACAATCGAATTCTTATATTCTGCGTATTAGTTTAGACATATTTCATCCATTTGTAGACATATACTAAATATATTAGTTTAGCACATCTTTCATTGCGATGTAGCACAAGAAGAGTTATAGTGTTGCACAATAATTCGTGTATACACAAAACACAAAATCAGAAGACATCAAAATTAAATCTCAACCATTGATATAGCAAATCAAAGCCCAGATTCATTCTTATTTTCTACAAAATTATTCATTTATACCTGATTCATCTCCTATATATATATATCGGTTTAACTGTTGATCGACTATTTTGAATGCATTTTGTAACTTTTTGTAAAATCTTTTAAGATTTAGGAGCTTATTTTCATTTAAGTTCTCTATAACTGCTTTTTATAAATTTATTGTCATTTATTCTTGTAATCTTGTTTATAATATGAATAAATTGTGTCCTTGTTCATTGTTTTATGACGAATATGAGATTTTACTTGTCAAATAAAAAAAATAAATGTTTTGTCCAAAAAAAATTATTTCAAGATTATTGAGAATGAGTAATAACACCAGAGGAGATGAAAGACGAATCTCATTCTCGTTAAAAAACCATTTGTTCGTGAAGATTTCGTAATATTTAAGAAGAAAAAAAAATATTAGTCATAAAATTGGAACAGAATCACGATTCCTCGATTCTCATGTTCATTCCAATTTTCAATTACTATAATGTGGCAATTTCCTTATAATGTATTATTGGGATTAATATGAGAATCAAATATCAGCTATCAAATTACCATCATTATTATTATAATATATAAAATATTGAAATATTTTTTATATGTTAGATTTGTATATTAAAAGTAGATTGGTTAAGTTTGTATATAATGTTTTAAGTTTCACTATTTCGATCTCCTATTTAAATTGTTTACTTGATTGCATATGTTGTTCCATTTTTCTATACAAAGTTGAATCATACAGTGTGTAGAAGATCACAAAAGTTTATATAATTGGTCAAGCTAGTTTAGATATATAAAGGATCATAGCTGAGACAACTTAAAGACGAGTTGTTGGTATAAGCTGCACTATAGGTAAGAAGTATCTTGACTTGATTGTTTGTCTATGCTGGTATGTCTTGACGTATTGATGGATCACAGTTAGATGAGTTCTTCTATCTAATCATCGTGAAGAACCTAAATCTCGGTTACTTTACGTTGATCTAAACCTCGATAAGGTTTTGGTGGGTATGAGTTACTGACTATCACTTTTTGACTTATTATGGATGAGGGTTACATGAGATAACTCGAGATTATCTGCATCTTGGATGGTGACAGTGCTTTTATGTCATACTAGTTACATGTATTGAATCACCGTATTCCTTTAGGATGATGACGTCCATTAAGGAACTCAAAAGGTTTATTGTACTAAACCCTGCAGATTGAGTTAGCTCAAATACACTAATAAGGTTGAGTCTACTACTTAAAAAATTGAAGAGATTAATTATTTTAAGCAATCATAGAGCTATAAATAATTAATGGACGTGCGATATCTTAAATACGATGATTCATAAGTGTAAATACAAGCCCGACTCAACTTCGATAATAAATGAGTAAGTCGGTATTTGTTCTCTAATGGAATGAATAAATGTTTATGAATTAATTTATGTTATGAACTAAATATAAGATAATTAATTCTTTTTAGACTCATCTTATTCCATATATTTGATACATGGATTGGCTCATCAAGGCCTATTGCCTAAGTATTTATTGACCACCTTTAGGAATTTCACTTGGATTTTATTCTAATTATTGTAATACATATATATATATATATATATATATATATATATATATATATATATATATATATATTATCCGATATTCTAGATATCGAGATAATTATTCTATAAATGAATTATTTTAAGGAAGAAGATAATTATTGTATTTATTAGATGTCTGAGAATCCTATCACATTAGGATCCTATGGAGAACACTATAATACATGACAGGAGAAAATCAGAATATATATTCTCATAAGTGTGATTTTCGAAAATCACACACCAAAGCTAGGGGACGAAAATTTGGTGATCTTCATATATTACTCTCATTCAGTATTGGAGTTCAGGCATTCGGGACACAGTCCAGAAGATCAAAGCCGGAGTCAACAATTGATCAGATTTGTCAGAAATTCACAGTTAAATACGAGAAAACTCTTATTTATTGCAATTAATTATATAAGAGCATGCTATGAATATAACAAATATATGATGAATTAAACATTCAAGATAGATCCTCGAAAGCACGGGTAAATTATGATTTCCCATCAATATCCTTCCAAATAATCTATTATATTCTTTCATGTCTTCAAATTTTGTTTTGGTTTCTTTCTTCAATCGTTTTCCAATTTATTTATTTTCATTATGAAAATTATTCAAAAAATACTTTTTATTTATTACTATCAACAACACTACTTATTTTTACACTTTATCATCCATGATCTACCACTATATTTATCTATTATCCTAAATAACAATACTTATGTATACATTTGATCACTCATGGTTTACTACTAATTAATTTAATAATACACTACCGTGAAATCATTCACTCACAAAATACTCAACAGTTTTTATTAAAATTCGTACCCAAAATTTTCAAAAATATATTTTGGAGATGAATGTAGTAATATAATACAAATATTAATAATAAAAACAAGGAATAATTTTAAAAAACGGGAAGTTTGGCGATTGTCATTGGGATAGACTTTGTTCTTACGGGTTAAGTTGACTTTTTCTCTAATAGGTGGCTTTTGTGATCTCATTTGTAGGACTGACTATTCGGTATGAGTCGGATACTCTACTTGAAAAAATCGGGTATCCGATCCCGATTTTGCATAAAATGTACTACCCGATTCCGATCCGATTTTGTAAATCAATTTTGAATACCGATTCGAAATTTTTTTTTTTTTAATTTTATATATAAATCTATATATTTATTGTAAGTATTAGTTTATTAGAATTAATAATATTAAATTATAATAAAAATTATCCCTAGATGAGCTTTTTGTTTTGTTTTTGTATTTTTGTATTTATTTATTTTATTTTTATATTTTTTATATAAATCTACATATGTTGTAATGTTACTTATAACTATGTTAGCTATATATTTGGATATTCCTAGGGTGTTATGATAGCATTTTTCCTTTATGTTTATTTATTTTATTTTATTTTTGTACATAATTTTAGATATATAATGTTAGTTATATACTCTCATTTGCCAAGTTATGATGGTATATCACGTATTTAAGGATATATATTTATTTTAATATTAAGTTATCATTTATAAATTTCACATATCAAAATTAAGAATAATAAAACTATATTACAATATATTAATTTTAATAATTTAATTATATATTTAAAAATATATAGAATATAAATATTTTAAAAAAATCGGGTATTGGGTAATACCCGACTACCCGTCGGGTATACCCTATACCCGATCTCACCTAAATAGCTATACCCGATCCCCACCCCGATCCCTACACTTGATTTTTGGGTGTGCACCCACGATCTAGAAATTTGAGTCGGTATCGGGTACCCTGCTATCCGATATCCAAATAGTCACCCATACTCATTTGAATTACTCTTTCTATTCTATTGAATTTGAAATATATTATTTTTAGGTTGTCCCATTGAATTTGGCTCATTTTTTCTTAATAAATAATTATCTCTTGAAAAATATGGATATTACCTACTCTTTTGTTACTTTAACCGCTTTATATCATTTTCTTACCTATTTCTTTATCCATTTAACCACTTTATATCATTTTTTAATAATCATACGAGAAAATGTTCGAGACTTTATTAGACCTATTAAAGGACAAAATTTTATTAATGGGGTTTATACTTTAGATGATTAGATTTGGATAGATAAAATTGCGTTTACTTTTAAGGATTAACATTTAAGGATATCTTAAAGCCCGAGATTATTTTAAACATTTGGATTGCCTTCTATTGATTTGAATCCCACCAATACATGTGGGATTGGAGAAATCCTCCAAACTAAAAATGGGTTATTTATCACAATTTAAATCTTCCACTAATCTCTTATAGTAAACAAATGAATAATAGATAAAAAAATATCTTATCATACATTTCATCCATCAAATATTTAATTATTCATAATGTTAATCATGAAAAGTAAATATCTACTAAAATTACATAATTTTTAGTTGGACAAATGGATTAGCTCATTAAGCTCTTGTTTATAAAACCCCAAACTTTAAATGGGTCAATTACATAACAAGGACTATTATTTTCTGTGAAATGGGCTAGTCCATTGGATTTTAACATCTCTAACAAATGGAGCATTAACCAAAACAAAATCCATTTTTATGGTATAGTATATTTTTGAAGGTATAATGATATTAGTAATTTATAGAATTAAAATTTACAATCAACTTCAACTGAAAACGGGCTTATTACAAGTCGGGTAACCAAAATAGACAAAGACTTGTGTACGCGCGCCTTTACGGTACGCGCGTACAGGTTTTTGTTAATTTTATAAATGTAATTTTTATTTTGTTGCTTTTATTTATTGTTTTTAGTGTGTTATTTTATTATTTTATATTTTATTTATTAATTCATGATTAGGGTTTATTAATTTATAATTAAAGTTTATTAATTTAAAATTATGGTTTATTATTTCTAATTAGGGTTTATTATTCAAAATTAGGGTTTATATTTCCAATTAGGGTTTATTAATTCAAAATTAAGGTTTATTAATTCAAAGTTAGGGTTTATTAATTCAAAATTAGGGTTTATTATTCAAAATTAGGGTTTATTATTTTCAATTAGGGTTTATTAATTCAAAATTATGGTTTATTAATTCAAAGTTAGGGTTTATTAATTCATAATTAGGGTCTATTATTCAAAATTGAGGTTTATTATTTCCAATTAGGGTTTATTAATTCAAAATTAGGATTTATTAATTCATTATTAGGGTTTATTATTTCATAATTAAAGTTTACTAATAAAAATTAAGATATATTAATTCAAAATTATTATTTATTAATTTACAATTAAATTTTATTAATTTACAATTAAATTTTATTAAACTAATTAATTAATTAGAATTAATTAATTAGAACTAAGAATTAATTAATTAGTTAATTAAAATTAATTAATTAAGGGATGGTCTCACTTAGGGGTGAGATTCGGTTCGGTTTCGGTTAACCGAAACCGAAATCACCCAAAATAGATAACCGTAACCGATACCAATCGGTTAATCGGTTAACCGATTCGGTTAGTCGGTTCGGTTATCGGTTAACCGAAATTAAAATTTAATTTTTTAAAAAATAAAAAAATATACAAAATACAAAAATTAACCGAAAATAACCGAAATTAACCAAGATTATTTCAAATATTACGAAATTATAATATTAAATTAAATAATTTTACTTAATAATTAAATAAATAAATAAATTAATTAATTAATTAATTAATTTCGATTGTCAGATGGTATGTTAGTCGGTTAATCGGTTATCCGATAACCGAACATCACTTCTGATAGGTAGCAAATCACACCGAATCGAAAAAAATCGGTTATGGTTAACCGAAATAGCAAGCTTTTTGGTTTCGATTATCGATTAACAAATAACCAAATCTTAGATTTAATACTCTAGTCTCACTCTCGCGCAGGAGACCATCTCACCAAAATATTGGGCCACATATAATGGGCCCGCGGCTCAACAAGTCAAAGAATAGGCAATAGATTCTTTTGGAGGCTTATGTCAGCCCGGTCCATAGCCCACCCTGCATACATTAGAATCCAGCCATGCGCATGCCAACACTAAACTCCATATTTTATATAAGTATTAAATTAATTAAAAAATTAATAATATTTACAAACTATAAATAAATAAATAAATCTTTATAAGTCAAAAGATCTGAAATGTAGGGTTTTCCCGTATCAAGGTAACGGTTGCAGATTCACATGCATTTAAAAAAATAATCAAGTATTTATTTGTCAGCATATACATGAGCTTGTATTATTTAGGTATATTAGTCCTATTTATTTGACACAATTAAACGTCCGATTCTTTTAACTGTCATATACATAAATCTGGACCCAGTGAGACAACCAAGATGGACAAAGCAAAATTCAAGTAGATGCTGTTTGGCCCCGCCCCATAAAATTACAAAAAGTTCCAATATTTGTATATATGATTATAATATGCACAAGAAAAAAAATCATATATCCAAGATGTGTAATAGTAAGGGAGCGCATTGTAAAGAGTATAGTTAAGTTTCTCTTTTTTTATTTGAACTAATAAGACATTAGTGATATTGAAGCAATTAGGTCGCTCTTAAATGTTATTCAAATTATATTCTTTATATGAAAATGAATATTCAGTAATGACAGCACCTACGTATCTCTTGAAAATCCGAATAGTTGAGAATATTATTTGGATTCAAGAGCACAAGGTACATAGGATATACGTCGCACCAATTAAGATTTGATCCTATTATTTTTTGAATCACAATAAAACATTCTTACACAATATTCTTCTATTTTTTATTACCATGAGTGGAGCTTGGACAAATCTCAATATGCTGTAGTTTGATTCTCTACTCTAAAATGACAAAAACGTCATCATTTTGAAATTGGGCGCATGACTATTGCATTACCAGCAGGTGTCACCCCTCTTTTCTATATATTTTTTTTCCTGAGGGGAGTCATAGAAAGATGTACATATATATGGTTATTAATATATTTTTTTAAATGTAAATAATATTTTATGATTACATGGTAAAAAATTGATATTTCTTTTAATATAAATGATATTTTTAAGGGGTTAATCATAGTTTATGGCCTCAACCTTCAGGGTTTTTCAGTTTATGACCTCAACTTTTAATTTTTTCTAAAATGACATAAAATTTGATAATTCATGGCCCGAAAATATTTTCCGCACGGAATCTTGTTGGGATGACAATAATTTGAAGTGATTTTATTTTCCACATATCATGAAATGAAGGCGTTTTGGTCTTACGGGTTAATTATAGTTTATGGTATCACTTTCAGCGTTTTTGAGTTTATGGCTCAACTTTCAAGTTATTATATAATGTCATGAACTTTGACAAATGTGCTAACTTGGCCCAATTTTTTTCCGGCACCGAAATTGAATAGATGACACATAAATTGAGGTGGGTTTTTTCCACTTATACATTTGAAGCGATGTCGTTTGGCTGCGGCTTGAAGAGTCATTCGACTTTGACATCTCGAAGCTTTGCCGTGGGATTTTGGTGAGCTTCAAGATATCGAGCGAGCAGTTCCTCAAGTCGTAGGCCCAAACAACGTCGTTTGAATAAATAAGTGGGAAAACCCACCTCAATTTATGTTATTGTCTAGTCGACTTTCGATGCTAGGAAAAAAAATTGGATCATAAGTTAGTACATTTCTCAAAGTTCATGACATTATATAAAAACTTGAAAGTTGAGGCCAAAACTAAAAAACTTGAAACTTGTGGCCATAAATAGAAAAGCACTGAAAGTTGAGGCAATATACTATAATTCACCCAGAAGACCAAAACATCATTGTTTCATATACATGTGGAAAATAAAAATCTACTTCAAATTAGTTACCGTCCTAGTCAATATTCTGTTGCCGAAAAATATTTCCGGGCTATAAGTTAGTACATTTCTTAAAGTTCATGACATTTTAGAAAAATTTGAAAGTTAAGGCCATAAACTAAAAAACACTAAAAGTTGAGGCCATAAACTATAATTAATCTTGTTTTTTTTAAAATAATTGATACTTTTGAGCATTGAATGGTGCGGGAGTTTTTGTATTTTTTTTTTCTTTTGTCTACTTGTGTAGTTGTGCTTTATTATATTGGTTATAATTAGTGACATCTCCTTAGTGAATTCGTGCAACCGTGCTTTAAAATTTAATTATTTTATTTGAAGTTATGGACTAAGTTGGATATTTTGTTTTTCTTAATTTTGAATCTGTCAACTACTATAGCTGATTGATTAGATATAGAAGATACTAACAGCTTAATTGCGGCAGCATTTTTTTTAAGCATTATTTGAATGTGAATAGGTTATGGGATAGGTTAATTTATCAAAAGGTCACTAAATTATAAGGTTTATATAAAAAAGAATATTAATACAAATTTTGTATCAAAATGGATACTAAATTTTCATTTTAAGGCATTAATTATCTTGTTTGCCCTTATGTATCTTAAAATTATTTTCTTCTACAAATTTATTACTAATCATCTCAAAAATATAAAAATATTATTTTATTCACTATACACACAAAAGAATATTTTCAAAATAAATTTAAATTTAAGATATTTAATATATTCAAAAGTAAATGTGCATAAATTGTATATATTGTTAAAATATTTAAATTTGGATAAATATGTACTTTCTAACAATATTATGATCATAATAATAATTATCACTAATATTATTCTGGAATCTTTTCAGTTGAAAACTTAATTATAAATAAGAATTTTAGAAGGTTTTTAATAATAATAATAATAATAATAATAATCATCATCATCATAATAATTATAATAATTATTATTATATAGTTAGAAAGTAATCATATTTATCTAATTTCAATTTCTTTAACAATATGAACATTTTATGAAAAATATTAATTTTTGAGTATTTTAAATATCTTCTATCTTTTTTGAAAACCCAAATTTATTTTTTTGAGTGTATAGTGAACAAAAATAACATTAATAAGGGTGTTCAATAGCTATTTTGATATAAACATATATTTAATATTATTTTTTATACAAACCCTATAATTTGGTAACTTTTTGAGAAATTAACCGAATGTGAAGTATAGAACTTCAGGTAATTGAGGAACGGTTTTTTCAATCATTGATGTATTTTGTGGGACTAAAGGCTACTTCAACACACCAAATATTTTTTTCCTTCTTTTTTAGGTTATCTTAAACATGCATAGAAATAATATAATAATTTAAAGTCGACCTCAAAATTGCTATTAATGTTGTTAAGAGGTCATACATTCTGGCAAGTGGCAACCACAATAAATACAAATACAGAAAATTTGAAGAATGGTTGTGCCTATGTCAACTTATACCGCCAAAAAAGAAAAGATTGCTCAAAGAGTTTTAGGCCAATAGAATTTGCCTTCTTATCAAGATGGAGATGATGCAAGAAAATCAGCGATTATGTACCTCAGGTTTTGACCATAAATACTCAAAGACCAAAAAATATTCAAAATTTGAGTGCTTTGAAAATGTAACTAAGTGTCTCTGTGTTCGCTTGAACCACTATTTTCTATTTTCACTTATTTTCCGTTGACGATAGATTATTTAAAATGTAACTTATAAATTTTTTTTAAAAAAACTGTATGATTGTCGGGCGAGATAAGATAAAAAATTGCTAAACACTTTTGTTTTTAGTCCACGGAAGGACTAACTTCGGCTAAGTCATTAGGCATAAAAAATGAGCATTTAGAGTGTGCTGAAATTCGAGTGGATGAAGATGTTTAACTTGGAAATTATGGTTTTGATTAGAGGTTGGACATCATGGCCCTAATTTATTTATTTTTTATTTTGAAGTAATATGTATGATCTTTGAGTAAAAAGGTCATATATAAAAAAGCAAAACGTTACTCTGATCTATAGGTGGGCATACAAACTACATCTATTCATTTGGTGGGCGTCTTATTTTTTAATAAATAAGAAGAAACATATAATAAGCTTTATGCGATGACTTATGAAACTTGTAAATTGATTTTCTGCTAAAAATTAGATATAATGAATTAGTCATTACTAGTGGCTAAAACCCAACGTGTACAACCATAACCAACAAATAAGACAAAAACTTATGCACATGCGCATAATGTGCGCACTGTGTAATTCTAAAAATCATCGTTGGTTATGGCTGAAAAACTAGTGCTAATTTTTTGATATATACAGGAGACCGGCTCTTTAAATAAATTAATTGCAAAATGTAGTTTTTTTAAATTCATGAGTAACCCGTAATCGTTATTTTCGATCGCGTTGGATAAATTCGCGTTTTATATAATAGTCATAAATTATACAAGCAGGAAACCACATACATGATTGAACGTAAGCTACATACTTATTTATGTCGATTGATCGATGAAAGTTATAACAACTAATATACTTTATCCTTATATTATGGAAACAATGTCTACCTCTATAGAAAGAGGTGCCAAACAACAGTCGGCCGTTAAAATAAATATTTTTTAAAATTTTTGTTAACAGAAAAGTAAGATTGAACTTTGAAGAGCTACTAGCCCGGCCGCCTTATAATAATTAATCTCCCATCGCAAATCACGTGTACAACCTACTTAAATTATATTTCTAATCATTAGATAATGATGATTTATATACATGTAAATCTGGAGCCTGGTTAATTAAATTAACCGATTACTTAATTACCAACAAGCTAATGAAAGGCTAATCATGGTTGTGACAGAGTGCTGGTACACGATCCCAGAAATATAGAATGCTGTACGAAAAAGAAAAAATAAGTTTATCTACTCACCACTACATGAAATATAGAACTAGCCACCAAATTAAATAGATTCAGAATAATTCACATTGTATGTAGATGTCAAACCTAGATGGTAAATCAGCTTGTGATTCAATTTTTTCTATATTATAATATGATATTATTTTATAAACCTCATATACCATGCAAAGACTAATAGTCAAGATTAGTTTCTACTCACAACGATGAAAAAAGTTTTCATATGATCCCTTCTTTATATGTATATTAAGGGGACATTTGGTTTGGTGAATAAGATAAGTAAAATTGATAGGATATAGTAAGATGAGACTGTTTGGATTATTTAATCTTATATTTATATTAATTGATTGTGGTATAAAATAAATTGAAGAATTATGACTAAAATATTACTGAGGGTATTTTTGAAATTTTGTATCATTGAGTGAAACAAGATTAAATAATCTATCAAATTTGAGATGATAAATTATTATCCAAATGAACGATTGGAGTATGGATCCAATAATCCATCACGAGCTTAATCATACAAATTAAATATATGATAAAGTAAAATTATTTTATCGATCAAATCTTATCAGTGACTCGAACATCATTTGGTATTCTTGGCGGTTAGAGGTAAGCAAAAATCCGAAAATCGAATATCCGATCCTAACCAAACCGAAATTTAAAATTCGGTTCAATTTTCGGATCGGATCGGATTGAAATTTTCAAAATTTCGATATTACGATCGAATCGATTGGATTTTTAAATCCAAGAAAATCCAAAAATCCGAATTATATATAATTTATATATAAAAATAATATTTAATTTAAATATTTTTAAATTTAATATAAATATATATATAATAATTAGCAAAAATTGGTTTCGGATTTTTGATTTTTTCATAATTTCAGATTTTTCGGTTCGGTTCGGGATTTTTATAAAAATCGGATTTTCGGATATTCAATTCGGATTAGATTTTATCTCTCGAAATTGAATTTTGAATCGATTGGATTAGGTAAAAATCCGAACCAAATTCGAATCTCACCCCTACTAGCAGGGAAGGAATCTTTTGATCGGTGATTTAATAGAACCTAATTTATGTAACATATCTATACATATACGTTTTATGTATATATAATATGAAACTAAGAGCAGTACAACTAAGCAATGCGTATTATTATTATTATTATTATTATTATTATTATTATTATTATTATTATTATTATTATTATTATTATTATTATTATTATTATTATTATTATTATTATTATTATTATTATTAATGTGCATGAATGGAGTGGTAAAACAGCATAGAGTAAAATGCATGCCCCAGTTCTATAAAATATTAGTAAATGAGTAATTTAAGTAGCAAATTTTTGAGAGATAAATGCTACTCCCTTCGATTTTTTATAAGTGTCTTTGACCGTCAAATTATACATACCAAGAAAATATAAAAAATTACTTTTAAAACTTTATTAATAGCCATGATAAATGCATTCATACAACTAAATATCAAATTCCAAGAGTATTAAATAAGGGTAAATATGAAATATATTATAATGTTACTCTTAAATTACGAATTATGACACTTATTAAAAAATAATGAAAAAATGTTAATGTGACACTTAAAAAAGAACGGATTGAGTAGAATTTAAACTTTGTCTTTTGACTTTATTGTAAATTAGATCCAATTTTAAAACATCTCAGTAATGTTTTAATATTTTAATTTGTAACAAATTCATCTCTCACATTTTTTAATGCAAATTTGGATTTGAAATTTAAGCGATATCCGATATCGTAATTCAAAGTTGATTAAGAGTTTTTGAAGCTCATTGTATAGATTGTTGTATTGTTGATTTTATTATCGTCGGCTTTTGGAACCTAACCGACATGGAGTCCTAACTCCGCCTCACCTACTCCGATTCTATTACTCAGTCGTTGGACGTCTGATCACAAAATTGACAACAATAGTGGAGGATAATCCATACAATGAGCTTCAAAAGTCCTTAATCAATTTTGAATTTCCGACTTCGAATGCATATCTAAACTTATACAAAAAATATTAAAGATTAATTTACTACAAATAAAAAATTTGCGATACTATTAAATAATTAAGAAACACATCTTTTTTTTTTCTTTTTTTTTTGTATTATGGGAAGCCGCGCTACTTTAGGTGCATCTTGGGTAAACCCGTTCGCCTCGCAATAATAGCGCAAATACGGTGCGCAGAAACCACACTTGGAAAGCCAAGGTGTGTGTTCAAATCATAGGCGTTTGGTGGGGTTCAAACCGTTCATATGGGACAAGAAACACATCTTATTTACGATGAAGTCTAAAGATTGAGATTTAGTTAACAATTATCTCGTATTCGATTTATTAAATTTTTATTGCATTGCATTGGGCAATTGAAAGCTTTAACAGCGGAGGGACACTTGTTGATGAGCCATGAATGACGCTGCATGATATAATAATCTGTACGAAGACAGACGTGTTAATCAATTCTAACCACAATATATATTTAATATGCATTATATAGTGGAGTTGACACACAAATAGTGTTTGACCAAAAATATATCAATTTCACCAATATTTATGTATTTTTAGAGTAAAAGCCACTATTACAGAAAAGTTACTATAAAATAAAGGGAAATTGTCAAATAAATCACTAATTATGTTCTACTGTGAAATTTCAGAATTATTTTTAAAACTTGAAATTAAATAAATATTCTATATATTTATAGAAGATGGGTCAGGTAGGAATGAAATTATTTGTAAAAAATAAAAATAAATCTAAGCCATTATTTTTAGTAAATCAATTGGTAATATTAATTTACGTTATGCTGCAGTACATTACTATGTATACTTATACTTTAAGTTAGTAGGATTTATTTAAAGATCATATTAGTAATTTTATTATATGTTAAAAACAATTATTTCTTTTATTTTAGGAATTTGTTGTAATTTATCTTGTAATTTCTTTTTTATATAGATTATATTTTTGTTGCACGAGTAGAATACATACTAACATTTGTCTTACAATAATAAATCATGTTGTGTGATGTGTACCATATATTTATTTAATATGTGCATTGTTTTATAATATATGCGTTACAAAAAGTGTAGGTAGTACAACAATAAATTATGTTGCATGATGTGTAATGTGTACTACATATTTGTTAAATATGTGCTATAGAACGTCTAGTTTGTATAACATTATATTGAGTAGATTATAAAATTTTTATTTTTTCAGTAAGTGGCAAGATTACCGGCAAGTGACGATATTTATGTCTGGAGTGGTAGATTAAATAATTTTTTATACCAAATGTACCCTTATTCGAATTATTTAATAAAATAAAATCTGAAATCGTTAACTAGATTCTCTTTAATCTGGATTATTGATATGTGCTAGATGTGTGGATGTGATATATTTTTATTTCTTACACTTATAGATATTCTCACAAGAACCACTATATATATAGAGAAGGGATTAAATAGTCTCGAGCACGAGGTTGTCACACCGCTTTTCAAGCGACGGATTAGCGGGACTATTACTGGAAATGAAATTTAGAAACGTAACAAGGACATGGAACATCAAATTGTGAGACACATATAAGGAATACTTTTAGAATTTCAAGAGATTAGGATTTGACAAACATAATATATAAATGACTTATTATTACGTGAAAACATGTGAATACACATATGACGATGTGCACTCAAGGTACTAACTTTCGTGACAAAAGAATTCTATTGCTCAACACCGCCCATCGCAGATCACTCAACCTCGCACATTTAAAACAAACATGCGGTGAAAGTACAAGAATGCACTCGGTGGACTCATGCCAAAACATTTTCATCTTTAAATTACATCGCCCCATTGAATCCACGAGGTTTTATTTGAAATACTCGTTTACTAAATATTTTCTTGCATTTTCATAAATCGATGCGGCGGACATTTTCTTTGTATGTATGATCCATATCCTTTCATTCCTCATATAACATTTCTCGAATCGACGAACGCGTAGAAGGAGGCCTCTCTACGTCACGCCGTGACCGCCGTGAATTGTACTTACAAAGACAGTCAACTTGAGTGTACACGTTAATCCGTGCTATAAAGCACGGGATCCGAATCGATTTTTCATGAATTGGGAGCGACCCAACAACTTTTCTTTCATTCATTGTTGGCGAACCAACACATTGATAGGATACATACATAAAAACATAAACATTTTGGGCATGTAATTTCATGAACATCATTTTCCTCATCATTTCTCAAAAGAGAAATCATCATAAATAAATACTTTTCATTTTGCATAAAGCATCATAAATAAATCATTTTATCCTTGAGGATAAGAAAGAAAAGCTCACCTCGATAGGACAAAGCTCGAGGAAATCACTATAGTACGCTTCTGAAAGCAACGCTAATCCCTTGATCGACAAAACCACAAGAAGCACTAATCTTAATAGGTCTCAAAAGCTAGCCTTAAGCTCAGTAGAGTAGGATACTAGCTTATGATTCGTTAAGCCGGGTTTTCAAAATATAAATTAAATTTGAAAACTAATTTATATCGACTAAGGCACCAACAATACCTTTTTCGACTTTTCGCTTAAAAGCGAAATTAATTTCGTAATCTTCTTTTGTTAAATACTTTTTAAAAGTATAATGCAATTAAATTGCATACTAAAATCACATATATATATATATATATATATATATATATATATATATATATATATTAAGGACTCTCGCTAATATAACACATAATATAGTTATCAAATTATGCACTTGTCTCAACATAATTTAATTTATTTAATTATTCTCACTTAATTAATTTCATTAAAAGAAATTAATTACATTAATTAAAGAGGTCTTAATCATAAATTAAAGATAATTTAAACTTGACTTAACCTTATCTTAATCAATCAATTAATTAAACTTAATAGTAATTAATTAATTAATTATTTAACTTACCATAATTAAATAATTTAAACTTATATTTAAGTTTAAGTTAATTATTTAATTAATAAGACTTAATATAATTTAATTAATTAAGTCTTAAGGTTAAATCATATTTATTTAATTAATTGAGCCCAAAGATTTAAATTAATTAAGGTCCAACTACAAATAAATTCACTTGTTTCAACTATTAATACATAGCCCATCAGAAATTATTATATTCGGCCAAAGGAAAAGGTCCAAATTAAATAAATACAAGTCCATAGCATTTAATAAAAGATCTGCCCATTTTCTTTACTCTCAGCCCAACAGATCGGCCCAACACATTTTGAATAAATAAAGCCCATCCATTTAAATAGATTCAACCCATTTATTAAATAGGAACAGTCCAATTCATTAAATAAATAACACAAGGTCCAGTGCATTAAATGAATTTTAGCCCAATACTTTGAAAAATGATTAAGCCCACTCCATTTATTTTAAAACAATCCAGCCCATTAAAAAAAAAGAACAAGCCCAACTCTCCACAAACCCTAAACCTAACATTGCCCATTTTCCGTCGTTGCCATCAGCCGGCGGAAATTCGCGAGGTTGAAAATATATATATTTTTCTTCTTCTATCTCTCTCACGTCCTCTCTCACGCCTCTTCTCTCATCTCTCTCTCTCTCGTCTCACGCAGAGCGTGCCGCCGCCGCCGCCACGTCCGGCCACCTGCAGTCGGCGAGTTCTTGCGCGCGCGCCTCCTCTCGGCCGAAATCACGCACACACGCACGAAGACCACCGACGCAACGCACAGCACACGCCGACGAACACACACACACACTGAGCGCTGCCGTGGTCGCGGCCCACTGCCGCCTCCGTCTCGCCTCTCGGCATTCACATATACACAGACACACCCAAACCATAAACTTAACACACACATATATATATATAACATATACACATATGCATAATCATATTAAAAATAATAGAGGATTAAGAGTTAAACCTTTGTGTGGATTTGTTTTGTTGAAGTTGCAAGAGTGAGAGAATAATTTCTGAAAAATAGAGGCTAGGGTTCCCAAGATATGAAGAAAAATAAGCTTATATAGTGTAGGGTTTTATTGCCCATGAGCTTTTTTTGGGCCTTATAAACCAAAGCCCATTAATACGATTTATTCTTACGAACGAGTCCGATCTTAAAGATTATAAGTTAATAATTAAATATTAGTATATCATTTTTGATATAATGATTTATAAGTATATATATATATATATATATATATATATATATATATAAACCATATTCAATTATTATATTATATATAAAAATTCT
The DNA here is from genome assembly GCA_036937905.1 of Salvia rosmarinus. Lineage (NCBI taxonomy): Eukaryota > Viridiplantae > Streptophyta > Magnoliopsida > Lamiales > Lamiaceae > Salvia > Salvia rosmarinus. The sequence continues at coordinate 83,039,942 of CM072815.1, read as the reverse complement.
CGTAATCGCTTAAATGAAATAAATTTCTTTTGTTGGAATTTAAAAAAAATTCTTTCATCGGGCACGAATCATTTAAATTCTAAGTTCGAAAGTTCTTCTAATCTTATTAAGAAAGACGGGATATGACAGAGGTAGTATATAGTATTCAATCTCATTCACTCATCTCATAAATCCTATGGTGGAGATTTTTTTGGATTTTGTAAAGCTATTTGGCGCTGATTTCACTACAGTAAGGGTAGCTTAATAATTTGATTTTTTATGTGATACAAAAAAATCATGCATGTTTTAAAACAGAAAACTGCATATGTTTGAACATAAAACTGCATACGTGCTAACAAAAAAATGCATAAGATTTATTTCTACAGAAACTACATGCATATTGTTATACAGAAAACTGCATACGATTCAACATAAAAATACATAATGTTGAACACAAAATGCATATGAGATTGATTTCTCCAAAATTTATTCTCATGTTTAGATCGATTACTTCTAACTTCATAATTCAAAAGAAAACATATGATCAACAATAAAGAAAACAAATGATCAACAAGATAAGTGTTTATGTATATTGAAGAAGATATAAAGAGAGATATCATGAATGAGAAAATTATGATTTTCTTTTTTAAGGCATGCATGTTTGTGTTTCGTAGCATGCATATTTGTGTTTAGTCGTATGCATGTTATTGTTTTGTAATATGCATATTTTTATTAGAAAATATACAGACTTATGTTTTTTAATATGCATGTTTACGTTTTATAGAATGCATGTTGACGTTTTGTGGTATGCATTTTACGCTTTCAGATGCATACTTGATTTTCGACGATAAACTCTTCATTATCCTTCTCCGCTCGTTTGCCACTTCTTTCTCCGACACCGAGCGAACTTCGTCATAAATTACTGCCATAACCACCATGTCTCTCAATCCTTCAAAATCCACATCATTTTTTTTCCACAAATCTCTCAAATTTCTTCTCAAAATCTTATTTTTCCTCTCTTTTATCTTTCAAAATCTATTGTCTTATGCTTCACGTCGCTGATGTTGCACCGTCATCGTCGTTGCTGTCACACCACAACCGCCGCTGCCCTTCGTCCCGCTGTCGTAAAAAAATTTGAAGATGATGAATGAAATCGAAGGAGAAGAGAAGAAGAAGAGGGGGAGGAAGAAGAAGAAGACTAAGTTTTTTTTTTCTTCCAATATACCCTTGCGAAAATTAAAAAGATAAATAAATGAAAAAATGATTGTCACATGTCGGCTATGATCTAGATTGGTTATTACATACTATCTGGGGATCGGGTAGTACGAGAACCCAATCTAGAGAGAGAGAGAGAGAGAGAGAGAGAGAGAGAATGAGTTCAAATAAGAACTATTTTTAACGTGAAAACTAAGAACCACGAAAATTTGTTATGGAAAAAATGAATTCGTTATAAAAGTTAATACATCCACTGAGAAAGTTACTGAATCCAAACATTCAAAATTTTTACCAATGGTTCAAATCCCATGAGGAGCGAAAGTTTTATTTTTTTGGATTCAGTAACTTTTTTAGCGGATTCATCAACTTTTATATCGAATCAATCATTTTTTAGTTCTCATGTTCTCACGATAAAAATGATTCTCACGTTAACCATTATATATATATATACACACACATTGCAACTGAAACTTAAATCATCCATCAAACCATTTTATATGATAAAATTCTCTATAGTTATTCAACCAATATCAACGAACTAATCATTAAAACATTCATCTTTTCAAGAATATCAAAGTTCATGAATTAATTGCAAAAACTGTATTCTAGTTTGGCAAGAAACCCCCTAAACCGCAATTGCATATATGTTGAAAATCTTATTCGCTAGTTGCTTTTAGGCTTTGATTCAACACAAAATTACCCTCCTTGATGAATTGACAAAAACGAGAAGCCAAATGACCTAAAATGCAACAACACCAAATGTCAAAAATTTGTTGCTTGAGTTCTAATTGCAAAAAAAAAAATAAAAAATCGTGTATCCCATTGCCAACTTTTAAAACTAATATTAAAACTAAAAAATACAACACAATTCATAGTTTATTTGACAGTTTTCCCTAAAATAAAAAGATTTTCTAAAAAAGCTTCCACTTAATTATTCTTTGTCTTTCTGTTTATGGCATTATATTTCATAGTTTGTTTAAAACAAAACCTTCATACTAAATCGGGAGAAACAATTTATAATTTATGTACAACAATGATTTAAAAGAAAATATCATACAGTTAATATCATAATTAATTGATAGAGTTTAAACCCAAAAAAAAAAAGTTTAAAAAGAAGTGTAAATCACATATATAACATCAATAATTAAGTTGTAGTACTGAAAGGACGAGCTCGCAATTGTATGAAAATTTATCATCAATCGGATAACGCGGCCATATATCTAGCAATGGCTGGGAAAAATAATAATTTTGTGAAATAATATATCTGATAATTAGTTTCTGCATTTTATAACCAAACAATAATTTTATTGTCCTATATGAGCCCATAATAATTGGAGGGACATTTTTTCTTCATTTATTGGCGTAGAAGCAACAACAACTTTTCAATCGCTTAAATATTGTGCATAACCTTCTCCACCAATTCTACAGAAACAGTCATTATAATGAAGTGACAAATATTGCACTTCTTTTCTTCGCGCTGATGCCCGTAGATTCACTTATTTTTGTTTAATATGAAATTAATAAAAGAAAAAAGTTATTATAATTACAAACAGAGATCAAACTACTAACATATGTATATGAGAATGAGATTATACCTCTTTAGTAGAAACACACGGAACTTATATATATATATATATATGAGAAAATAATTGAATTTTAAATCACGCCATGGGATTCGAATCCTGAATGAAAATTTCGAATTTTTTGATTCAATAACTTTTCAAATGGATCGATTAACTTTCGGGACGAATTCCTTTCGTTCATAATAAATTTATTTGGTTCTTAATTTTCACTTAAAATAGTTCTTATTTTAGAACTTCATATTATATATATATATATAGTAGCAATTTTATAATTATATATTTGATGTCAGACTTTGTCGTTTTTTCTTTATACTCTACACGCAATAATAATGTGAAGCCTGAATCTTTTTGAGTTGAGTGACACGACTGGTGTGAAACGGGTTTAAAACTAAAATGCCATAAATTGGAAGTGCGACAATATTCTCAAGAGAAAAACAAGATCGAGTTATTCACATTGTGCTCATAAATAGTTTGTTTCTAAAACAAATCAACATCTCATATTCAAACTCACTCAATTCACTTGCTACTTTCTAAAAGATCGAATTCTTGTTACCTCAAATTATATTCACCTCAACTCAGGATCTTAAACTACAATTTTAAATAATATATCTATCCAATTTGATACTCAGTAGTTTTCGCATATTAATATTTGACTATAGGGTGTTTTGAGCTTATAAGTTCTATAAAACAACTTATAAGTTGTTTAAGAGCATAATTTCAATCAATATGTTTGACAAATTAAGTTGTTAGAGAACTTATAAGTTTTCAAAATAAGCTCTAAGAGCTTATAAGCTCTATTAAAAAAAAGCTCCAAAACCCAACTTATTTTTTAATGATCTAATAAGTTACAACAAAACTACAAAAATAACTCGGATATATTTTCTTATTTCCATGTTTACCCTTGTTATCCAAACACTTTAGCATCTTATAAGCTCTTAATACATCATATCTTATAAGTTCTTAAAACAACTTATAAGTTGTTGGAGCTTATAAGCTTTCTAAAATAAGCTTAGCCAAACACCCTCTAATTGCTTACCATTTCCTTCATCCTCGATTATCATATTATGTAATATAATGCAAGCCAACATAATATCTTTTAAGTTTCTCGATCAAAGACGACATGGGCCTTTAATCAATGCCCATCTTGCTTGGAGAACCCCAAATGCACGTTCGACATCCTTTCTGCAGCTTATTGCATTTGTTTGAACTTCAACCTTTTGCATCTTGCGGATGCGAAAGCTCTTGACGAAGCTGCCCATTCGGGTAGATTCCGTCTTAGGTAATAGCCTTGAGTATTGTGTGCCATTTATTGTGAAAGGGATCGCGTTGCAAACCCTTGTAGAGCATCATTGAATAATGGTGATTGCCGAGCACATTGATGTCATTGTTTGAGCCGCAACTCCAAAAATGCATGCCATATCCACAAATTTTGAGAAGCAATGACTAAGCATTATAGTAGGTTTCTTTATATCACCACGAGTGTCTTGACCTTTCCATGCTACTGACAATTCTTCCATTCCCAATGCATACAATCAAGGCTACCGAGCATTCCAGAAAGCCATGTTTCTCTTCAGCATTCTCATCAACCTCGAATGTCATTTGGTCGGTTTCTCAAGTAATAGTTGCGAAAACTTCAATCACACACTTGCAAAATCTTGCAAGCACTCGATGCTGTTGATTCAAGAACGCGTAAGTACTCATCGTAGTGATCACCGACCACCATACGCTAGTCGACGATCGCCACCGTGCATTTCGAAATGGCGTGAAGCCCTTTCTCCCGGTTGCATCACGACGTAGTTGAAAAGAAGGGCTTCAAAGAATTCACAATGCGAATGAATAACTCTTTGCGCATTCGATTTCACGACAAACTCTCTTTCACCATAAGTTGAATTTTCAACAAAGTAATCATTCATTAGTCGATCGTTGCAACTCACGATCTCGATGGATATATCTTCTGGACGAGAAGTATGTTGTGCAACTAACTGAGCAAGTAATTTTCGACCTCGTCCTCCATCATTGAGTTCATCTCCTCATCAATATATTCATCATCACTAGAGCTAGCTTTTGTTTGATGAAGACATGTTGAGAGTAGAACCGATTATATGAAAAGAAAATATATTGAGGTTGTTTGATGAAGAAATATTAAGGTAAATGGAGAAGAAAATATAAAAGTTGGTAGGAATGATGTTGTTTAGTGATTTATATTTATAAGCATATTTTTATCCGTTGATCAACGGTCATATATTTGTCCGTTGAGTTAAGGTACAAATTAAATTAAATTTAAATTAAATTAAAGTTATTCGTTGGGTGGGTTGGCCGTGGGGTGGGGTTGGCGTGGTAGGGTTGGCCTGGGTGGGGTTGGGCCGGTGGGTTGCATGGGTGGGTTGGCCGGGGTGGGGTTGGCCCCCACGGGTGCCAACCCCACCCCCTGGCCAACCCCACCCCGACGGCCAACCCCACCCCCGGCCAACCCCACCCCATGCCAAAATAAAAGTGAAAATACATAATAAAGTGAAATAAAATAAAAACAAAAATAAAGAAATAGTGGTGAAAACAGAAAATAATAAAAATCAAACGCCCACATTTTGACTTGCCCGGAGGTGGTTCCACCTTTCTCTCATCTCCTCCCACTACCTTCTCACCTCCCCCAACGGTAAGTATTGAGGATGATGCATCTTCAATGCCTCCTTGCATTGGAGATGCTCTAAATAGTTTGTTTCTAAAACAAATCAACATCTCATATTCAAACTCACTCAATTCACTTGCTACTTTCTAAAAGATCGAATTCTTGTTACCTCAAATTATATTCACCTCAACTCGGATCTTAAACTACAATTTTAAATAATATATATATCCAATTTGATACTCGTAGTTTTCGATATTAATATTTGACTAAGTTTATAAGCTCCCTAAAATAATTTATAGATATATTTAAGAGTTTAAAAGCTTATAAATATCCCTTCAATCCAATAATTTCAACACACCAATTCATATTCCCTATCTCTCTATTTCTCTTAATCTTATTGTAACAAATTACAATCTCTAGTTCTATTTTGAAGCTCTATTATTATCTATTATTCTCATATTCTATTCTACACTATTTCTATTATTCTTAATCTCTTACATACAAATGGCTTCCGGTTCTCGTCACAATGTCGATCATAATTTGTAATTTCTTTCATCTGCTTAAGTAGATTTTTTTACCACATTGTAAATTGCAATATAATTGTAATTTAATCATTTGTTGAAGTTATTGCATTTTTTGTTACAAGTTATAATTTATTAGATTTACCACATTGTAATTGACTTATGTAATTAAATTTTTTACATTATACCATTACAATTTGATTTACATACATTTCATATATTTTGAACAAATATATATAAAAATCCAAGTATAAAAATAAAATTAACGGTGGTTCACGGTTCGAAACCATGAACCGATGGATCCGGATACTCTATACGGTTTCAATTCAAATTTCAAACCGAACCGTGAACACCTCTAGGCTCTAGGGACCAATACACAATGGATGGGTTCATTTCTTTTTTGTAATTTAATCAAATTTTAAAGAACACGTGACTCGAACCGACCTTTCCTGACATTAACCACTCTACACTAGCCAACACACACACGATGGGTTCATTTCACTATTTCGTCATGTTGTTAGACAAGCAGAAATATTCTAACCAACGGTTGTTTTCCTCCAAAACTATTCATATATAGTCTGAATTTTACTTTAAGAATTATATTGTTGTATCTAAGAAACAAACTAAAATTTTACTTAGTTCCACGAAATTTAAACAATTTTAATTATGATAAAGTACTATAACCTAATACTTATTATGTATTAGTCCAGTGATGATTTCATGACTTAAACGTCATGGATTTAAACCCTTGAACTCCAAGGTTACCCACCGAGTCTTGGATAATATTTCCAATATTCTTAAGAATAAAAAAAAAATTTTTTTATCATCTTGTAAGATAATGAAAACGGTTCCATGAATTAATGTTCTCTTATACGACATCTGCTAGGTTGAGTCAATCCAAAAATACTTGCTTAATGTGATGTCCTCTTAATTATATGATATATATATATATATATATACACACTATTGCACATATATTTTATTCATAATGCACCCATATACAGGAATTATAGGTATTTTTTCATCACAAAATAAAATAAAATAAAATAAAATAAAATAAGATTAAATCACTTATGTAGTAGAACTTCCCAAAATTAATTATGAAAATGGCCTATGGATAATTGAATATTTATCCCGATATCCATATATCCAGCTCGGAAATTGAATGAGGCCTATTTATTACAACATTCCCAAAAATAAAACAAAATTATTCTTGAGATTGTTCAAATCAGTCCCATACATTTTCCTTTATTAACATGTTCTCAACACAATAACATGGATATTAAATATATGAGCAACTGCATTTATTTATCGATTAAATATGTCCTTTTCCAATTTAAATGAAACTTATTGTATTTATGGATAGCAATTTTACGAAATAAAATGAAAATAGAATATCGTGAAATTGTTGAAAAGATCTCATATTCTAGCCCGACTCAATTTTTCAGCACCTCAAGATTTAAAAATAAATAAATAAATTTCACAAAATAAATATAATTATCTCCTCTCTCTCTTTTTACAACACTATTTTTCCTGTTAAATAATGGTAATGCGAACAAACTTGTTGTTAATTAATTGTCATTTGATTTAATATCTAAAATGTTAATTGGGTTTTCCTAAAAAGAAAAAGAAGGAAAGAAAGAAATAAAGAGACGGATATTGGTTCTGTAAATTGGGTCATTTGGTTCCTCATAACTCAACAGAATAAGTTACGAACCAAATTACGAATTGCTCTAAGTCAAATATTTAAAATCACTTATGATATGAAACAAATAATGTTAAGACTTTTAAAACATTAACACTCACATAATTTCCACCTTCTATCCACCAACAAAATAAAAGAATTTCCAATACAGCATAAGAGAATTGCACTATTGCAATAAACTAGTAGGTATGTATTGATAAATTATTTTTCTGAAACCATATATTTATTGATTAAATAATATTATATAAACGAATTGTTACGTGGGTCAAATTATGAAAATGTGTTTCAAGGAGGAGATGCTGTCCAGCTATCTACTATAAATGGAATGATACATTTAGACTCCTGTTACGCCTACGCCTAAAATATTATTTTATATAAATTAATCAGATATAATAGGCCTTTATTTTCACAAGAGTGCGCACAAACACGTTATATATATATATATATATGAGTTATAATACAAACCACTTTAAAATAAGAAATAAATTATCTACATCATCCATTTCCATTAATCAATGGTTCAAGATTAAGTTATCACAATTCCTATAATTAAGGATCCAATGGTTAGTGGTCCTGTAGAGTCATGTTCAACCCCACCAACCTTATGGGTTTGAGCACACACTGTTTCAAGTGTGTTACGTCATCTGTGGTTTGCGGCTATTGACAGACGTGGGTTTACCAAGCTTGAAAGTAGCGTAGGGTTCCCATGATACCAAAAGAAAGAAAAGATATGGTTATTTTCGTAATATTCTATAATTACCATTATAGCATAATTTGATTTAATCTAACAATTAATTGGAATGTGATAGCATGCACAAGAACAACAATTACATAAACAACGACATGAATTACACGAACAACGAAAATAGAATATGAAAGATCCAAATAACGAAACGTTAGGGGTTTGACTATTTTATCATTAAATAATTATAAATCATCCGATCTTATTCAATCTAACGATGATTATCGATTTTTAGTTCTTATATAAGAGGTAGTCTCTCTCTCTCTCTCATATATATATATATATATATATAAACCTTATTTAAAGAAATCTAAAACTTTCTAAAATTGTTTTGATATACAACATTTTTAGAATGTTTCGTTGTGTACAGCTTTATAGATTTTGTTCATCAACTTTATACGTCTATGCATAGTTCTCAAGTTCTTAAAAAAGATGAGTTCTCACTGGATCTAATCCATATATATATATATATATAGGGGTTGGTTAAAGAAGGAACCACTACTAAGATGAGAACTAAGAACTTATCACAATCCTTAATTTCATCTAATCCAATGGTCTATATTTAATTTGTACATTAATTATAAAATCTCTCACTTTTCGGCATATTCCAAAAAGAATTAAACTTGAGGATATTAATGTAATTAAAAAATGACGTACCCCATCCCAACAACCTATCATTCCTGAATTTACGTGAAAGATTATCAACATAAATTCTCTATTTTAATTATTTCTTTCTCTCTCTTCTTCACTTTAATTATTTCTTTCTCTTCTTCACTCCCAACGAAATTGCAGAACCTATGTAGTGGTTTGAAAATATTTTTTCATCTCTACACTAATTTGGTGTTGGAAATCTCTCAAAAAACTATATCTCTAAATATATAAACCATTTCACATAGATATAGAAGCAATTTATTGTGCATAACACTGATTTCTCCGCCAACAAGCTATTATGCAAACAACATTGAAGAATTCTAGTATGAGGAAAAACTAGGGCTTTCGATTTCAGTGTAAGTATTGGAGAAATATATAAATTTTGTGTTTCTAAACTCAATTGCACAGCATGTGATTATATATGTTAATGGTGTTGTATCATATATTGGATGCACATTGTAAGCATAACAAACTTTCGATTTGCACATGTGTTAGTCATAGAATATGTGCATGTTATATGCTAGTTATACACGTTTTGCTATGATCTTCTGATATACCATGAAAGATCATATGTTCAGGTATGTTTCCTCTTGTGCATAGGTTGGTCAAAGTATATGCACATGTTTAAACATAATTATGCACATTAGTTCTACATATTTTCTGATATACCATAAAAACTACTATTTATGCATAAAGATTCTTAGTGTTATGTTGTATTTTGATGATCATAAAAATTTGGTAGGTTTGGATTATGTGTTTTGTGCATATACGTAAACTCTTTATGCATATATTACATGTCAGTTTCGCACAATTATATTATACATCTTCTGATATACAATTTTAACTAATGTGTTGATCAGTCATGTCATATTCTGTTGTATATATGAGGTATGCTAGTTATGCACATTACTTAAACACCATAATACTGGTATGCATAACTATTATTGGCGGTAGGTTATATTTTGATGATGACTAAAAATTTGGTGGTTTTGATTATTATTTCACTCAATTTATTCATCACTTTTATGCACGATATTGATATGTTGTCTGGTTGATAGTACATTTAAATATATGTTTGTTTGTTAGGTTTATTTAGTTAAGTTTTGGCATAAACACATATTTTTGATGATGTTCATTGAGTTAGTAACGGAAACTAATCATGCACAACCTTAAGGATCTCATGTGCATGTTGATACTGCGTTTGATCATGATGTTTAGAATATAATATCTCTGTGTTTTATCCCAAAAGATGTATGTTTATGCTTGAAATATTGATAATTTTTAAAAACTTCCGTCTCACAAATTGGTTTTTTTGCATGTATATGATATAGATTTGCATGTTGAGTATGTTTATCAAAAAATATATCTGTATATGATCAGAATAATTTAATTTCATATCTAATTTCATAATATAATTATTGCTAATTTTAAACTATATCCTGATGAATCGTATTTATATGTCCATATGTTTGATTGGATTGTTCAGCATTAAGTAATTACTTATTTAATGTAAGAACTGAGATATCAAAATAGAAAAAAAGGTTAACGGAGGCTGAGAAGGGCAAGGCTGTAGATGTTGTAGGTACCAACAAAATCGCTCGAATTGTGTGAATTATGCATCTCAATCGTTTGTGTTTACGTAATTGTTCATACTTATATGATTTGTAGGAAAGCAGCTAAAAAATGATGGGAACCAAACAAATATGATTGAACCTCAACCACAAGTAGGTGGCGATGATGATTTCGATGATCTTGTACCAGCAATTCAAGTTAGGCATCCCAAGGACGTTCGGTGCAGACGGAGAAATGTGAAAGCATGCATTGATATTGTTGGCGTGAATGAGGATCCAACATTACCAAGGCTGAAGACACAGACAACATCATTAGCTTTTAGTGATATTCTGTAGGATCTGAACGACGTACAAATGGAAGCGGTACGATAAATGAGATTTGGGCAAATGCTACACGTGTATGCACAAGAAATAATGACCACAAGAACAATCTATCATGCTTGTGTGCATAATCAATCATAAGATAAATTTTCAAATCATACTTCACCTGTTAATAGTATCAGGATGCACAACTGTGTATAATTGTGTGCACAATGTATTCAGAAGTTATGCATAATAGGATAAAAGATTATCGATATTGAAATTTTAATGATAAGTACTGAAATATTGTCGTCAAAGATTGGAAAAAGTGTTATCCACCTAATATATCATTCATAAATAAAATTATCTATGAGTTAAATAGATTGATATTTATGCAATTCAAATTTCATAATCTGAAAAGAAAGTGTTCAATGATTAAATCATATGTACATTGTAATACGTGAAAATACTTGTTATTTTCCATTGCACGCATAATAGTACTATATTACACGTGCAAGTAACACATATAACATGTGCACCAGAATTGTATAATACATAAGGTAAAAGTTGAACAAAAAAATTGGTTGATAAAATTTTATATTTTATAAGGATACAATAAATTTAAAAAATTGTAATTAAGTGCACAATCTATTAACACGCACACTACTATTGTAAATTACAAACAAAACAAAATTATCACGAAAATTAGTTCTTAATTGGGGACATGAATACTTATAATAGTTTTCATTTCAATGACATTGCTAGAATATTTTGAACCTTAACATTATGGTTTTGAATTTTGAGCAAGGATTATTTATTTCAAATGAACTCGTATTTATCATTGTAATTTCGGCTTAAGAAGTTCATCGCAAAAGAGAAAAACCACGTCACTGTACTTCACAACGTCAGTTTCAGTATCAATACTTGCATCCATAAGATTGTTGTGCATATCATTAATTTTTTGTGCGGTGTTATTCAACCTTATTCATCACTATTTAACTAACACAAACATGAACTACACGAATTAAACATGAGAAAAATTAACGTAAAAAGATGTAATTTATGTTATTCTTCATTCGAAAAAAAAAATAACAAAACATGAAAAATACAATTTTTTTAAAAAAAATATTGATAAAAACAACATATAATTCATGTCATTCATAATTTTCTAAAAAAATAAGAAGCCTCAAAATTACAAGTAGAGTGAAATAAAACCATAAAAAAAAACAGACCTTGTGATGCCATTAATCTTGTACAATGAAAAAAAAATCATTTGGAACAATATAGAATTAGTAGGTTATCCGTTATAAAATAATAGATCTATATTAATTAAGATAAAGTAGAATTGGAAGCAATCATTATGAATCAGATCCCTTGAATGTAGGAGGCTACACGTTGGAATTTTTTAAGATTACAAAATTAACCTCAACCTTACCATCCTTACTTAATATACGAAAATAATGAATTAAATTAGGGACCACAAGATGATGCACAAGACGGTATAAAGTTGTGCATAACGAAAATTTTCTAAAATTATTTTGTTGTGTAACAATTTTAGAAAGTTTTCGCTATGCACAACTTTATACTGTTTTGTGCATTATCTTCAACGTCTTATGCATGGTTCTCAAGTTTTCAAAAAAGATGAGTTCTCACTAGATCCAACCCCTATATATATATGGAGTGGATCAAATGAGAACCACATCTTTTTTTGCGAACTCTGCGAACCTTGCATAAGACGTTGAATATGATGCACAAAACGGTATAAATTTGTGCATAACGAAAACTTTCTAAAATTATTTTATTGTGCAACAATTTTAGAAAATTTTCGTTATGCACAACTTTATACCGTTTTGTGCATCATCTTCAACGTCATATGCATGGCTCTCAAGTTCTCAAAAAAGATGAGTTTTCACTGGATCCAATCCCTATATATATATATATATAGTGGATCAAATGAGAATTATATCTTTTTACGAACTCTGCGAAGTATGCATAAGACGTGTAAAGATGATGCACAGAATAATACAAAATTGTGCACAACGAAAACTGTTTAAAATTGTTTTGTTATGAAATATTTTTAGAATGTTTTTGTTGTACACAACTTTATAGATTTTGTTCATCGACTTTATACGTTTGTGCATAATTCTTAAGTTCTGAAAAAGATGAATTCTCACTGGATCCAACACACACACACACACATATATATATATATATATATATTATATTTGACAATTATCTGCATATATATTGAATTTTGCATGTTTGCATCTGATTAAAGTAATGTTTAGCAAGCATACAAATTATTATATACATTACCCTTCTCTTAAAGAATCTAGGAAAAACATCGAAAAATAAAGAAACTAATAAAAAGTATATATCTCTATATATAATTTATATTTAGGAATTCCATTTATGATTTAATCGGTCGCATTTCCTTTATTTCAAGTTAATTAGGTAATCGCCTCAAAAAATTGTTAAATTAGGGAAGCATATATAAATATCAAGAACATTTAACGTTATTAATTTCGCCATAAACTTTCCACCCAATAATTCGTGTAAAACGGTTGTGAAAATATTAATGAGATCTAATAATTACTACAAGTATGCTTGCCTGATTTACGACTTTACAACTGATTTTTAATGCACATTCTGGTTAAAAAACAAACTAAAATTTTACTTAGTTCCACGAAATTTAATCAATTTTAATTATGATAGTAATATAACCTAATACTTATTAAGTATTAGTCCAGTGATGATTTCATGACTTAAACGTCATGGATTTAAACCCTTGAACTCCAAGGTTACCCACCGAGTCTTGGATAATATTTCCAATATTCTTAAGAATAAATTTTTTTATCATCTTGTAAGATAATGAAAACGGTTCCATGAATTAATGTTCTCTTATACGACATCTGCTAGGTTGAGTCAATCCAAAAATACTTGCTTAATGTGATGTCCTCTTAATTATATGATATATATATATATATATACACACCTATTGCACATATATTTTATTCATAATGCACCCATATACAGGAATTATAGGTATTTTTTCATCACAAAAATAAAATAAAATAAAATAAAATAAAATAAGATTAAATCACTTATGTAGTAGAACTTCCCAAAATTAATTATGAAAATGGCCTATGGATAATTGAATATTTATCCCGATATCCATATATCCAGCTCGGAAATTGAATGAGGCCTATTTATTACAACATTCCCAAAAATAAAACAAAATTATTCTTGAGATTGTTCAAATCAGTCCCATACATTTTCCTTTATTAACATGTTCTCAACACAATAACATGGATATTAATTATTTGAGCAACTGCATTTATTTATCGATTAAATATGTCCTTTTCCAATTTAAATGAAACTTATTGTATTTATGGATAGCAATTTTTACGAAATAAAAATGAAAATAGAATATCGTGAAATTGTTGAAAAGATCTCATATTCTAGCCCGACTCAATTTTTTCAGCACCTCAAGATTTAAAAAATAAATAAATAAATTTCACAAAATAAATATAATTATCTCTCTTTTTTACAACACTATTTTTCCTGTTAAATAATGGTAATGCGAACAAACTTGTTGTTAATTAATTGTCATTTGATTTAATATCTAAAATGTTAATTGGGTTTTCTAAAAAAAGAAAAGAAGGAAAGAAAGAAATAAAGAGACGGATATTGGTTCTGTAAATTGGGTCATTTGGTTCCTCATAACTCAACAGAATAAGTTACGAACCAAATTACGAATTGCTCTAAGTCAAATATTTAAAAATCACTTATGATATGAAACAAATAATGTTAAGACTTTTTAAAAACATTAACACTCACATAATTTCCACCTTCTATCCACCAACAAAAATAAAAGAATTTCAATACAGCATAAGAGAATTGCACTATTGCAATAAACTAGTAGGTATGTATTGATAAATTATTTTTCTGAAACCATATATTTATTGATTAAATAATATTATATAAACGAATTGTTACGTGGGTCAAATTATGAAAATGTGTTTCAAGGAGGAGATGCTGTCCAGCTATCTACTATAAATGGAATGATACATTTAGACTCCTGTTACGCCTACGCCTAAAATATTATTTTATATAAATTAATCAGATATAATAGGCCTTTATTTTCACAAGAGTGCGCACAAACACGTGTATATATATATATATATATAGAGTTATAATACAAACCACTTTAAAATAAGAAATAAGAATTCATCTACATCATCCATTTGCCATTAATCAATGGTTCAAGTAAGTTATCACAATTCCTATAATTAAGGACGTACATGGTTAGGGGTCCCAGGTAGAATCGGGTTAACCCCACCAAACGCCTCTATGGGTTTGAGTCACACACCTGGTTTTCAAGTGTTTTCCATCTGCTGTGGTTTGCGCTATTGCAGAACGGGGTTTACCCATTGCACTAAAGTAGCGGCCGGTTCCATGATACCAAAAAAAAGAAAAGATATGGTTATTTCGTAATATTCTATAATTACCATTATAGCATAATTTGATTTAATCTAACAATTAATTGGAATGTGATAGCATGCACAAGAACAACATTACATAAACAACGCATGAATTACACGAACAACGAAAAAAGAATATGAAATATCCAAATAACGAAACGTTAGGGTTTGACTATTTTATCATTAAATAATTATAAATCGTCCGATCTTATTCAATCTAACGATGGTTATCGATTTTAGTTCTTATAAAGAGTGTTCTCTCTCTCTCTCTCTCTCTATATATATATATATATATATATATATATATATACCTTATTTAAAGTTATGACATGAAAACTTTCTAAAATTGTTTTGATATACAACATTTTAGAATGTTTTTAATGCATAACTTTATAGATTTTGTTCATCAACTTTATCGCCTATGCATAGTTCCAAGTTCTTAAAAAGATTACTCACTGGATCTAATCCATATATATATATATATATATATATATATATAGTGGATCAAATGAAATTAAATCTTTTCGAACTCACAAGTATGTAAGGCGGTAAAGATGATGCAACGAATAATACAAAATTGTCACAACGAAAATTTTTAAATTTTTTGTTATGAAATACTTTTAAATGTTTTTGTTGCAAAACTTTATGATTTTGTTCATCGACTTTTATCGTTTGTCATAATTCTTAAGTTCTAAAAAGATGAATTCTCATGGATCCAACACACACACACACACACACAAATATATATATATATATATATATATATATATATATTTTGACAATTATCTGCATATATATTGAATTTTGCATGTTTGCATCTGATTAAAGTAATGTTTAGCAAGCATACAAATTATTATATACATTACCCTTCTTTAAAGAATCTAGGAAAATCCTGAAAATAAAGAAACTAATAAAAGTATATATCTGTATATATAATTTATATTTAGGAATTCCATTTATGATTTAATCGGTCGCATTTCCTTTATTTCAAGTTAATTAGGTAATCGCCTCAAAAAAAAATTGTTAAATTAGGGAAGCATATATAAATATCAAGAACATTTAACGTTATTAATTTCTGCCATAAACTTTCCACCCAATAATTCATATAAAACGGTTGTGAAAATATTAATGAGATCTAATAATTACTACGAAGTATGATTGCCTGATTTACAGCTTTACAACTGATTTTTAATGCACATTCTGGTTAAAAAAAACAATTCTAACATAAAAATAAATAAATCAACACAATCATAACCTTTGCTCCTAACAATGCACTATCATGCCCTATCAATAGGGTGAGCAAAATCGAACTCAGAACTGAATAACGGAATCGAATCTTGCAATTTGGTCAGTTTGATTTAGTTTTTAGGAGCTTCAATTTCAGTTTTGTTTCAGATTTTGAAAATTGAAATTTCTTTGGTTCAGATCGACTTAACCTTACAAAACTACAGTCCAAATCGAAACAACTGAAGGTTTTATTAGTATATATTTTAATAGGAAGTAGATCAAATGAAAACTTCAATTTTTTTTAGAACTAAAAATTAATATGATTTATCCATTTTTTTATAATTTAATGATCAAAATTAATTATAAATCTTTTATTATCTTAAGATTTTAATGATAACTGTGTCAGCTCTACAGTCAAGGGATTTTATATATTCATTTACTATAATTGTTCTCACATACACAATCATACGATTACATCATAACATCATAATTGTATGAACATAACAATGAATTGAAATGTGATAACATGCACTAAAACTACGATTACATGAACACCAACAGAGTTACACGAACAATGAAGAATGGAATGTGAAAGATTTTCGGGATAAGGATCTTCAAATAGAATGTGAGAGATTTTTAAGATTTAGATCTCCAAATAGTGAAAATTAGGATTTGACTATTTGTATCATTAAATAATTATGAGTAGTCCATTCTTATTCAATCTAAGGCTAGTTATTTCTTGGTTCTATCTAAAAGGTAGATCTCTACAACCGATTCTAATTTTAATGTATATATATATATATATATATATATATATATATATATATTTAATAAATAATAACTATAATTAATTAAACATTAAAAATTAGAACCTAAAAACCTTATACCAAATGTCCCATCGTGAAAACTAAATTTCTTATACCTCTATTCTTTCATTCTCTGGTTCGAGACTTCTAGCCCTAGTTCAGTTCGAGAATTTGGTGAATAGTGAAGATCTTTCTATAAAATCAATATGTATGAAAATAAAATTAAAGTATGACAAATATTGTGGAGATCAAGAGAAGATGAATAAACTTTATCTGTGGCTGTTCTCGTAGATCCACAATATAAGGTTGGATTTATTAAATATGCACTTATTGACGTGTATAGATAAAAACTTGGCTCAAGTATAGCTTGAGGTGCATTGGATGCCCTCAAATAATCATTTGAAGTTTATAAGGTGACACATCAACCTCAAAATGTGGTAGCAACACAAGAGGAAGATCAAGTGCATATTCCAAGACAATTTTCTTGAGATTGCAAGAAAGCACCATAAGCCTTAGTTCGAAGTACAAGAAGCTCAAGAAGGAAAGTGGAAAGGGAACCAAACTCTTGACGTGGAGAATTTGGATATCTTAAAGTGGTGGAAGGATTACAAGTGTAGGTTTCCTATCTTGTTTCTCTTGCTCGGATGTATTGTCGATGCAGTTTCTATAACATCATAATCCATATCTACCATCAATGGTAATTTTGACCCTTTTAGGAGTTCACTAACTCCTAAAATTGTGGAAAGTCTTATATTTATCAAGATTGGATGAAACTCAAATCAACCCATATAAATTGAAGAAAACTCGAAAAGTATTGCAAAATTGAATAAGATATTTTTTGTAATATTTTATTGTTTTGGTTAATAGGTGTAGTACCATCATTTACTAAAGTGTTTTATATATATATGTGTGTTCAAATAAAACCTTATTTAAAATAAGAACGTGAGAACTATTTTTAGTCATTAGATCACAAGATTTACGTTAATCGTCGTTTCTTGGATGAGTGCATTGTGCACCACCAGTCGAATCTCTGAGGGTGAAAATTCAAATATTTTTATTTAATGTATTAATTTTCATAGAGAATGCATTGTTATCACGTTTGTAGGATAACAAAGATTTTATAATAACCACCCTTATATATATATATATATATATATATATATATATATATATATATATATATATATATATATATAGAGTTTGGTTCAAATGAGAACCATTTTATCCTAAAACTAAAACCAAATGAATTAGTTATGAAAGTTGATGGATCCGTTGAGAAACTTAATGAATTCAATAATTGAATTTTCACGGTTCGAATCCCATGAGGGACGAAAATTTTATTTTTGGATTCATAACTTTTCGAGATTCATCAACTTTCACCGTGAATTCATCATTTTTGGTTCTCACGTTCTCAAATAAAATGGTTCTCACGTTAACCCTTCCTATATATATATATATATATATATATATATATATATATATAGGTAGGGAGTGATTATTGTAAAAATACTCAACGATAAATTACAATTCATGAAATCATCCGAATTCCATGAAAAGTGTCAATTCAAAAAATTAAAATCGTCCCTCATGGGATTTGAATCTAGGTGTTTGAATGAATCAAGCAATGTAATAAATTTAATGTAGATCTTCACGAATTAAGGGCTGAAAATGGTTCCTATTTTATCTTTTAAAATTGGTTTGTATTTGATCCAATTTCTCTATCTCTCTCATATATATAGAAATAGCAAAAAAGAGGATGATGATTATAAGCATATTGTTGTTTTGCTTAGATGGTTTACTTGGTATAATTTTAAATTGACTTCAATGTGCATGTTCTTATGGGCAACATACAACACCATTGAGTAATTACATTTACTGGTGAAATCATCAAGGTTTTATGCAGAAAATTTAATTTGTTATTTATAGATATTTTATACTATTAATAATGTAATTGATGCAATCTTCAAATTACTTCTTTATCAACTTTATGTGATGCATCATAAGATTTATGTGATTAATATTCTTGTGACTTTTCTTTCAAATTTTAGGTATGCCTAATGGATCAAAACCTCTCAACCAAGGCACAAACCCTCATCGTGGGCTCTTTAATATTATCGAAGTAGAAAAATAATTATTTATTTATTTTATTTGCAGCATTGATTTTTCTAGTTGTTGTTGGTATTTGATCCTTTGATTGGGTAGGATGAGGTTTATTGTTGTTGGTATTTGATAGATGAATTTATGATTTTAATGTTGTTGATTTTAAGGATATATTGTTAAATTTATGATTTTTTTCCATTTTATGGGCTGATTTCACAATAAGTTTAATTAAAAAAAAAATTGAAGTATCAAGTATTAATTGAAAATCAAATCGAAACGAAGTCTGAATTTCAGTTCGCTTTGGGAGAAAGTTGGTAGGATCGGTCGAAATTATTCAACAGTTCGATTTTTTCGATTTTAGACTTTCGGTTCTATTTTTAATCGAACCAACGAATACAAGCCCCTAACAATTATTATAAAGTCGAAAACAACTAGTAACACCATAATAAAGTTTAATAACATTATATTTCAAACCGTATAATTTCAATGAAAATTAATTGCAACTTATTGATAATTTATCATACGAATTATATTTTCTATTTCGTATGGTTATACGTGTGTAGGGATGTCAATGGCGATCATTACCCGGACCGATTCGGACCGCTTCAAAGCCCATTAAAATTTTAAGACAACGGTTCGGTTCGAACGTTTGGACCGGACGGTCAAGACCGACCCGTTTTGTCCGATCCGGTCCGACCCGATCGTTTTTTTTCTAATAATTCTTGTTATTTTAGGTTTTTGATTCATTTTCAAAGTAGGGTTCATTTCGGGTTTTGTAAGTAGGTATTTTGATATTATGTTGAGTTTCCAATAAAAATTTATTTTCTTGAAGAACATTTGTCTTCTACGTTTTACTCCATATCCATTAATCCGAAATAGTTTTCATTTAATTGTGGACATTAATCTAAAATTGTGAGTCCATGTAAATTGTATGCAACGAAATAATAAAAAGCGAGCAGCAACTAACATATATAGCATTGTGGTACGTACCTATAATTTGAATAAAAAAGTCTTGTGTAGCTAAACATATATATCCTGTTGATACGAGTGGCTTCGAAACTCTTGACTACAAATTTATTTTTTTATTGGATTATGCAACTCAAAACATAATTACTGGAAATCTACTACACATAACTTTATATTTGACGGGAATGATTAAGGATTTGGCTATTGGGATTTGGAGGTAATTGAGATTAAGGCCCGGTGGGTAACCGATTAGAAATGGGTAATACCCGATCCGGATCCATAATTTGATGGTTCGGATCCGGTCCGGGTTTAGTATTCTTGGGGTTAGCGCAAGAACCAATACTAAATTATTGGTTCGATCGGTAATGACACGCCCATGACATCCCTATCGTGTGTATAGTAAGATAAGATAATTAGACTACCTCAACAAAAATCACAACGTAATTATGTCCAAACATAATTTAGCTGTGATATTTAGCTTCATATCCAATATATATTAATTTTACTTTCTATATATTTTCTATCTATTTATCAAGATCCATCTCTATGGTAGTAGTTAGTCAATAATAGTATATTGATGTATTGTTTGCGTCTCATTCGTAAATAAGAAGTCCTTTTATGATTAATTCAATCTTAATTAAATAGTCAAGTTTTTGTACCAACATGTTTATCGTAAATAGACAACTCTAATGATCAACGGACTTATCAATTGACATATCTTAAAAAGAACAGTTGTTCTCACTGTCAATTTTTATTTTATTTTAGTTTTATAGAAAACGATATTGTAATCGTTGAATTATTGTAATGCATTTCTCTGTGTCTGAAAATATACGCGTGTGCATATGTTTGTTGTAAGTATTATAAATAATATTAAAATCTAAATTAAAAAACCTCTCAGATTGATAAAATTAGATTAAAAAGAAAAGAAAAAGACAAAAAAGAAAAATCAAAAGAGAATCAAATTTACAACTACATGAGCGAGGAAGTACAATGATTCGTAGGGGAAAAGCTCAGATGAATCCATCCGGTGTCGTCTCTAACCACTTGCTCTTAAAACCCGAATTCGCGATCCATATACTATCCAAACACGACCCGACCCGACCCGAACCGTCAGAAGCTGTATCAGGCACCGCCGATGAATGTTGCAAAGTTCAAGAATTGCATCAAAAATAAGAGAGAGAGAGAGAGAGAGGAGGTTTTTTTTTGTGTCTAAATTTAATACGAAATTTGCGTCGACGGTGATTCCGAGCAAGGCCTTTGAGCTAGGCGTTAACCACTCTACCACTACTACACACACACACGAGGAGAGCTTTTACACACACACGAGAGGAGAGCTTTTACTGCGCAGCAGTGTTAATTAGAGAGAGAGAGAGAGATTCTCCCTCCACCACCTATCCATTACTATTACTGCTATTCTGCATTTCTGTAAATCACAGCCCGATTTTCTCCTCTCCCCACCTAAAACCCAATGTTTTTTGGCTCGTGTTATAAAATCCCCTTTCTCTCTCCTCCGTCATCGACCGAAGCAAACTGAAACCAAAAGTTAGGAGAGATAAAGTGAAGAAAAATAATATATCTTTGTTTTCAGAAAATATAGAGCTTCGAAGAGAATCACATCACAACTTCTTCGGATTCACTTTTCTTCATCATTCATAAAGGTGAGCTCCCCAATAAAGCTTCTTTCTTTAATTCTTTATTTATCATAACTTTCTCGAATGCCCGCCAAGATTTAGACCAAATGCATACACACACAATTTCTGAGTTCTCACAGTTGCAAGCGATGATTGAATATATGTATGCGTGCATGAATGTGAGAGTAATTTCTCGTAAAGTTCGATGAAGTTTGAACAGAAATGGTGGATCGGTGGAGCAGAGTAGTTTATATTTGCTCAACTTTGTTGTTTTTGCTGTTTGGTTGCACGGTAGAGCAGCAATTCCTGATTTCTAGGCAGGAAAGATTGGCTTTGCTCCAGTTGAGATCTTCATTGGGGTTGAGGTCGAGAGAGTGGCCGATAAAATCCGACCCTGTAGTAAATGGGTCGGACTCCAATGCACAAACGACAGCGTTACATCAATCAATATCTCAGGGTTCAGGAGAACTAAGAGGAAGTCAAAACCCTCGATTTTCAGTTGATGCCCTTCGCAATTTGACTCTTTTATCCTCGTTCAATGCCTCGAATTTCGCCCTCCCGGGCCCGATTCCCGAGTGGCTGGGGTTGGGGGTTGCCTCCCTAAGAGTCCTTGATCTTAGGTCTTGCTTGATCGATGGCACAATTCCATCTACTTTAGGAAATTTGAGTAGCTTAGTTGAGCTGTATCTCTCTAGCAACAGCCTTGCTGGTCCACTTCCTTCGAGTTTAGGTCAGTTGGATGGCCTTTCTGTGCTTGATCTCTCGAGGAATTCGCTCACCGGCTTGATTCCGGTGGCTTTTGGTGATCTCCGGAGCCTCACTGTGCTGGACATGTCGCTGAATCGCTTGTCTGGGGCGATTCCTCCCGGAATTGGGACATTGTCGAGGCTGCAGTATCTGAATCTTTCAGGGAACATCTTGTCATCTTCGATACCTACACAGCTCGGTGATCTTGCTAGTTTGGTTGATCTTGATCTCGGATTCAACTCTCTGTCGGGATCCCTGCCACCGGATTTGAGAGGCTTGAGGAACTTGCAACGGTTGATAGTCGGAGACAATTTGATTTCGGGGGAATTGCCTGAGAATTTGTTTCCTGCTTTGACTGGACTGCAGTTTTTGGTTTTAGGAAGGAATGGTTTCGATGGTAGTGTTCCTGATGTTTTGTGGTTGTTTCCCTCGTTGCAGTTCCTTGATTTGTCTGTGAATAACTTTACTGGAACACTGCCACTAAATGTGAATGCAGGAGTTATTAATACTAGTAGTGCTGTAGCTAATATCTCTCACAATTTGTTTTATGGAAACATTACACTTGTAGTTAGGAGGTTCGGTTTTATTGACATGTCTGGTAATTATTTTGAGGGTCCGGTTCCTGATTCAGCACGTGGCAGCACGTGCTTGGCACAAACTGCCTCCAAATGTGACTACCCAGAGAAGCAGGACAGAATGTGCCACATTCTATGCTGCAAGGAACTTGGTATTCGACAATTTTGGGGAGCGAATGCTCCTCCTTCTCCTTTGCCTCCTCCAAAATCCGAGACGAAGAATCACAAAGCTGTCATTTTGGCTTCTGTGTTTGGAGGCATTGGGCTCATTGCGCTTGTAATATTTGTCATTGTGTTGTTCGTTTTATGCAAGCGCAAAGAGGCACACCTAACCAGAGAGGTATTAGTGTGGGCCGGTTCCGGCCGGTGGGAGTCCTCCGCCACCTGGCACGTCATTGAACTTTTCGAATCTTGGAGATGCGCTTACGCATCCAGCAGATTCTCCAAGCCACGGGTGAATTCAGCAATGCGAATTTGATCAAGCACGCCATTCGGCGACCTTTTCCATGGAGTACTCAAGGCGGATTCGTGTAGTGGTGAAGAAGGTTGATTTGGAGTCATCGGTGAAAAGGAGTCGTACATGTCGAATTGGGCGTTTTGGCGGATTCCCATCCTAGATTGGTGCCTCTGTTAGGGCATTGCTTGGAGAATGAGAACGAGAAGTTTCTTGTGTACAAACACATGCCAAATGGGGATCTGTCGAGTTCTTTATTCAAGAAAGCGGATTCGGAAGATGTTTTACAGTCGCTGGATTGGATAACGAGGCTCAAAATTGCTACTGGAGCTGCTGAGGGTCTTTGTTACCTACATCATGAATGTGTTCCGCCTCTTGTTCACAGGTACTTTACAACTGGATTTGTGTTTATCCACATTCCGAATGTATCATACTTAGATTTCTATGCCTTTAACTTCAAATTTGAATCTTGAACTGATAGCACGTGGATATTCATGTTGGGGTGCAATGGTTGCTGATCAATGTGAATTAAATGAGTTATGGAGCTATCTGCCAAAAACAACGCAGCTGAACATTTATTATGTTTCTTGTATTTCTGGCATAGGAACATGGTTGATACATTTTCATATCTTATTTAGGTCACTAAGAATTTACCTTGTATCATATATGAACCCACACAAATAACTGCCTGCTTTGAAATGGACAAATTCATAGGATCTACTACATGCATTTATAACAGGTGTAGATTTTGTTTAGTATCTCATTTTCGTCTTGGTATTTGATTGTTCGAATCCAATTCAAGAGGCACTCATTTATGCCAACCGTTGTTTTAGCTAATTTCCTTAAAGGTACTTGAATTAAACTGAATGACATAAGCACTTGAAGAGAGAGAGAGAGAGAGAGAGTGTTGATGCTGCTGCCTTACTGATTATAGCTTGGATACAAATACTTATCTTGGCGGCTGTATATATTTCACTCACAATCTTTATGATAATATCAAACATTTCCCTTAATCATTTTAAATTCCTTGATGATTTAATGGTGCCTCTGTGCTTGGGTGTCAATGGGGTGAAAATAGATTTATGATCGTTGATTTACGCATAATTACCTGCCAAAAGAGCTGGGGGGGTGAAATGGTTGATTTCATGACAATTAATGAGTGATATCTTTTTTTTATAGATAATGAGTGTGAATATCACTAGTGCTGCTTTCTAAGAAAATTTGCATTGCATAATCTCTCTCCAGATGATCAAATTCTTAATTGTGTGTATTCTTGTATTTTTTAAGGGATGTCCAAGCGAGCAGCATCCTTCTTGATGATAAATTTGAAGTACGATTTGGAAGTTTGAGTGAGGTTTGCGCTCAAGAAGGTGAAATTCATCAGAATCGGATCACTAGGTTGTTGCGCTTGCCACAGTGAGTATAGAGAATTTAATGCATCCTCACCCTTTTTGATATCATTATTTCAAGTATAATTGTCTTAAATGTCTATATTAGTTAGGATTATTAACTTAAAAACAGCTTTTGATGACGGCGTAAGTGAAATATTGTTAGGTTGCCATGCCTATCTGACCTTTTATTCCTTTTATGCAGGACGTCGGATTCAGGCGCTTCAGGTACATTAATTTCTGTCATTTTATTTATTTATTGTTTCCTTTCTTCATTAGTTTCTTTGTGTCTGTGTTTATGATGGCTGCTAGGGTTTTAGTTCATTCATGGTAGTTGCCAAACAACTAGACATGTTTAACGGTTTGAACTGTCGGTCCCAAATCTTGGGAGGAGAAATCGAAACTGAAACTGAACCTTCTTAGGTGGTTTCAGTTTCGATCTTCATTTGCAAACCACCTAAAAACCTCGGGTTCTCTCTCTCTCTCTCTCTCTCTCTCTCAGTTATTCTTTTTTTACTTCATAATGAACATTATAAGACTATAATAACTTAAAATGTATTATTTGAGGTTTTGAGCTATAAAATGAATGAACTAAAGAAAATTGAAAAATAATGTCTACCATTAAGATTTGGTAGTCACAGTTTATCATTCTTGGTTGAATGTTTAACTGAGTATTGAAAAAGTGGTGTTATGCTTGGAATGACTTGCAGATTTTTAGATAGGCTTTAAAATTATTTCTAGTTTTATGATCTGAATCTCTTCTAATATAATGAGCAGGTACGTCTAATGCGATCTGTGCATACGATGTATACTGTTTCGGGAAAGTTCTGCTCGAGCTTGTAACCGGTAAACTAGGCATCAGCTCCTCCTCGGACGCGGTCATGAAGGATTGGTTGGAAATGACATTACCTTACATCAGCATATATGACAAGGAGCTAGTCACAAACATCCTTGACCCGTCATTGATCATAGATGAGGACCTCCTCGAGGAGGTATGGGCCATGGCGATCGTCGCCCGGTCCTGCCTGAACCCGAAGCCGACGAGGCGGCCGCTGATGCGGTACATCCTAAAAGCCTTAGAAAACCCTCTCAAGGTGGTGAGGGAGGACAACGCTGGCTCCGAGCGGCTCCGGACCACCTCATCGAGGAGGTCGTGGAATGCCGCCCTGTTCGGCAGCTGGCGGCAGAGCTCCTCGGATGTGGCAAATGTACCGGCCGCGGCGACTGGTCAAAAGTCAAGGGCACAAGCAGTTTCAAGCAGTCGGGGACGACGGGGTCGCAAGGAAGTGGTCCCAATGCGGAGGTCTACGGGCACTCGTCCTCGGCTAGGCGGCACTCGAAGGAAATATTCCGAGCCTTTGGACGAAAAGGACGACGATGGGAGGCGGGATTAGGGTTTGGGAGGTGATGATTCTTTGGCATTTGGCAATAATGTGGAATGTGTTGCCCCATGTACATTCTCGTCTGCCTTGGGGTGGCATTGGCAACTAACCCACCATTTTTTGTTGCAATGATTAGTTGTTTGTTGGTTTAGGCATAGTTTCTCTCTAGGTCTCTGCAGGGGTTGGGTAGGTGCGGTTCTTTGTATGTTTAAAGGCTTGTTTCTGGGTAGACAAAACCACATTTTTGTTTCGAAATTTTCTATATTGGTCCCTTTTTGGAGAATTGTAAATTGCTCCTAGAAATTGGATTGAGAAAAGAACCAACTACAAATTTTTGGAGTATACAAATCCGAGTATTGTGGTGGTGTGAATGCTTTAGGGAATCTTGAATGAGCTATTGGCTTTGGCTGGGATTTGTTTCAAAATCACGAATCTTTCGATGTTGCTGTTAAATTTGTATAATATTGAAGAAGGAAATCTGGAAGAAATAAAGAAAAGAAAGGAGAATGCAGAAATGTAAAAGGAAGAAAACTCTATGGACTACATTGTGAAGAATTTGTATATTGATTCTTATGTAATCAACCCATCTTTACAGCTCTAACTATTGTATTTATAGACTAACTATAACTAACTACAACAACCATAACAAACTAACAAACTAGTAACAGAAATGAAACAGAAAGTAAAACAGCTTCAGCTTCTGGAAACGTCTTCACTCTTTTATTTATCTATTCATTATGCATGGCACAGCATGCATCCTCACGTCCATAATCCACGTGCTCCTTGCTTCTAAGTCATCTTCTTCTTACTTTCATCACCCCCAAGTGGAGTTGGTGAATATCTACCAATCCAAGCTTGGATATGAGATATCAAAACCGAAGACGGAAATCGTAACTCACGACTCCAACGGATTCAAACAATGCCTAAGATCGCCATCGATCTTCCCTAAGATCACAATCGATCCTAGTAGAGGCATAGGTAGGAAAGCCTAAGATCACCATCGATCTTCCCTAAGATCACCATCGATCCTAGTATAGGCATATGTAAGAAAGCCTAAGATCACCATCGATCTTCCCTAAGATCACCATCGATCCTAGTAAAGGCTAAGAAAATCAACCGATATATAATCGGTAAGAATGAGTAAGACACCATCGTCATACTCCTCGTCCATTCAATCGAATCAATCTCCTTGATATCGACTCATCTTGAAGAGCTCTCTTCAACCTTTGCTTAGCAATTTCAATAGGAGCTAATCAGCCTTCTCGGCTTCATCAGCCGGATTCGTCATGCAGGACTCACTTCGTCTCTTCATATTTGCAGCAAGCAGCTAAAGGTGTGGGGCTGACATCATCATCATCCTCAACAACTTCTTTCTCATCATCACAGTTCAATTCCATCTCAAATTCCTCCTTACTGTAGTTGTGGCTGAAATGCTCAAACACAGCACTGAGTCCCTCCATAAATGCTGCAGATGCAACTTGAGACGGAGAAGATTCCTTGAAACCATCTGGAAGGACCTCAGCCAAAACCATCCAAATCATACAACCGCAGCAAACCCAGTAGCAAAGGGCAAGAACTTGCTGAATGCATCAACACATATAAATGAACGAACCGCTACAAGAGGCTGTGGCAGTGATGTAATCACACTCCATATCATGGCATTCTGTGGAGAAAATCCTCTTGATGCAAGGACCATACTAACAGCAAAGCCTTCAGGTATATTGTGTACAGCAATAGCCAACGCATCGATATCCCTTGTGATAAACCTTTAGAGCCAGCAAAGGAAACTCCAACACCAGATCCTCCTCAAAAGAATGAAGAGTCATGAAAACTCTACAATTCCATTCTGCCACTCATCATCATTAATATGCTCAGTGCCAAATCCATCTATCACACCACCTTCTGCATTCCTCCGCGGAGCAGTTATTACTCTTTGTGAAGTCTGTTCTTCTTCTTTGTGAAGTCTGTTCAAGCCGTTCATCATCGCCGTTGAGACGTCCGCTGTTCGCTCTCCTCAAAACCTACGACAGCCGCTCTCCCTGCGCCGCCAGTCGCGGCATACGCGGAGAACTTCCGCTTTAGCATCGAGTTCCAGTGGTTCTTAATCACGTTGTCCACGCGTCCGTTGAGCAGCCTCGCGATGGTCGCCCACTTGTTCCCGATCTCTGCGTGCGCCTTGAGAATATTCTCGTCCTCCTCGCAGAAATCAATCAACAATGGCAGCTCCATATTATCCTTCACAGTCCTCCAAAACTTGAATACCTCCTTCTCCGCGAAGATTCTCCATCTTGTCCACTCATATTCTCCATCACGCCACAATTCACCCACACAACATTCAGAAAAGGAACCAATTCGTCTCGTTCAATTGCACCGCAAAATGCCGGCCTCTCTTGGCGATCCATCGCCTCCCGCCAACGTCGCTGAATCGCTGTACAGTGTGTCGAACATCAAATCTTTGTACAGAGACCACTGGATCACAGCCGCTCCACAATCCTCAATGCCACCGCCAACGAACGGCGGTTCATCGCCGCCTCCTCCATCATCGAGCAGTGGTTCATCGTCGTCGTTTATCTTCCGGCGTTGGTTTGCAGTCCACGTCACCATATCCTTCACCAGCATGGTAAGAAACACCTCACTGGATTCATCTTCATCTTTGTCATCATCAGAATCCCCGTCGCTAGAATCCTCTTGCATTCCATCAAGAGCCATTTCATCATCACTATCATCCTCATCACCATCGCAGTTAACCACATTTCTGGAAGTTGCACAATTTTCTGCAAACTTCCCCAATTTCTGCAATCAACTCAAACGCCAACCATAAGCTCGATACCATGTTAAATTTGTATAATATTGAAGAAGGAAATCTGGAAGAAATAAAGAAAAGAAAGGAGAATGCAGAAATGTAAAAGGAAGAAAACTCTATGGACTACATTGTGAAGAATTTGTATATTGATTCTTATGTAATCAACCCATCTTTACAGCTCTAACTATTGTATTTATAGACTAACTATAACTAACTACAACAACCATAACAAACTAACAAACTAGTAACGAAATGGACAGAAAGTAAAAGCACTTGACACGGAACGTCTTCACTCTTTTATTTATCTATTCATTATGCATGGCACAGCATGCATCCTCACGTCCATAATCCACGTGCTCCTTGCTTCTAAGTCATCTTCTTCTTCACTTTCATCAGTTGCTAATCATATTTTCTTAATAGGAGTAATTGAGCACCATCTCGAAAGTGTATGAATTACGAGCATTTCAAAAATTATACAGACAAATGGGGACCGTAAATTCCTTTCATTTCAAATCAGGAGGAAATCACATAGCTTCATTTTCGTCAACTTAAATATTTTTATTTTTATTCTGCAAAAGCGATGGACTAACACTTTCTATTAGTTTCATTATTATGAAACCAAAGTGATATCTATATCTATATCTATATCTATATCTATATCTAGATCTATATCTATATCTATATACTATATAATAACACGGATTTTGTATATAGTAAGATAAGATTTTCCTATTTTGTTATTCCATTTATTGAAATAGATTTTTAGTAATGTTGATTTGAATATATACAATTAATCGAAATATTTTCAACTTTTTTATCATAAATTATTCAAAATTGTATACCTATATATATATATATATATATATATATATATATATATATATATATGATCAATATATTCTATATAACATTTCATATATATTGTATCATGCATTATATTTTATATAACTAAGAATTTTAATTGATTGTTGATTTTAAACTTTACTTTAAATATAAAATAGATAGACTAGATGGACCATTAATATATGCTAATTGCATAAGTTACGCTAATTGATCAAAACTATATGTGGAATTTTAAGAATTTATTTAGTTTGATTTTTCTAAATTCTGTATTTCATGTCTATTTTATTCTAAATTTTATTCCTAATAACTATCAATCAATTAATCGATCAAAACTATATTATATTCTTTAAAATTCATACGAATTCCTATTCCTATCACCGCAATTATCCTTGATCCTATGTGGAATTTTAAGAATTTATTTAGTTTGATTTTCTAAATTCTCTATTTCATGTCTATTTTATTCTAAATTTTATTCCTAATAACTATCTAATGTAGACGTTACAATAGCATAATTCATGGCAATAAACTAATTATAATATAATTTCGTGATATTTCTATACTATTTTGTGCCTATAAATTTCAGGTTTGGGCATCCACTAAGACCCACACAACCTCATTGCATCCCTACCACCATGAGTTCCCAAATCACTCTTGTGCTTCTCTGCTTCATCCGTCTTAGTTCGCCTTACGACCAAACAAAACACGATTTTGATCTCTATTTGAAATCTATATATTGATACAACATGCTAGTTGCATGTGTATTCAAATTATACACTCACGATAGTTGTATGCGTAGTATATCCGTACAAATAAGCTATATAGATTTAGTTCACTCACCGTCTTCGCGTACTTTTGATGGCCAACATCACCCTTCATGTACACCACTATCACCTCCGCCATCGTTTTCCAACCTATTCTCTGCATCCATCGTCATGCTGCAACAACTTCCCAATCATCATGTTCAATTGTCGTCCAATTATGTCTCTAGTTTTGGGTTTAAGAGTAAACATCAATATGATGATGAGTGAGTCGGATTATCTTCAAGAATCTCTTAGTGTTTACTTACAAACTGAGTTTATGCATTCTATTTAGAGGTAGCATATCTGATTCATCTGAAGGAGGTTGGCCTCAGTTATCAAGATTTGGGGATATTATTAGCACACAAACCACAACTGATGGCATGTAGCATCGAAGAGAGATGGAAGCCTCTAGTTAAGTATTTTTATTACATTGGGATCTCGAAAGATGGCATGAGAAGATCCTCACCTTGAAGCCAATCATATTTTCTATCGATTTAGAGAGTACCATTGCACCAAAGGTATGAACTTATTGCTTCAGCAACGTACGAGCTACAAAATCCCGGACCTCTAAGGGTCGTCACGAGTCTTGATATCATATTGCGTGAGTATTGAATTTGTGTCGTATGGTTACTCTCGTGTCTTGGCATTTCTGCTGAATACGACTCTATGCTACTTCCACTAATTTCAATTCGTCGTTTTAGGTTCAATTTTTACTGGATATAGGCGTTCAGCAAGATGCAGTTGGAAGTATGCTTATGTTACGAATAGAGAGAATAGCTAAGTAATACGTGGCATGCATGACACGTGGCATGCAGGGAGTACATGTGCATGAAGAATTACGGGAGGTAGAAGCATAATTAGGAGTAGTTAGTTTGTTACACTTCTGTTTAGCTGTTAGCAAACTGTTAGCAAGTAGTTACATGAGGAAACAAGATATAAATACATGTACACAGCAAGAGAGAGGCAACGAATATGTGTAATCATTTTGAGTATCAATACAATCTATACCATCCTTCTGCCATCTCTTCGTTGAGTCACACTCTTCACACGAGCACGATTCACAGGCCTTGACCGTCTGCAGGATCCGTGAAAACTTGTGTCAAGCTCTGCAGGAACCAACGCGGGAGTAAAGGCCGGGAGTTACGAGTGGCTGCATAACATTTGATATCGAGCGGTCGATTCACGTCGCGACATGCCGAAACAACACACGAGGAGGAGTTAAAATTGAGCAAAGGATAGAGCACATGGAATCGCAAGTGAGCCAGTTGAGACAATCCATGATAGAGGAATTAGACAACAATTTGAAGAGTTAAGAAAAGAACTTGAGTAGAAGGAAAAAATCGAAGAATGAGACAGAGAAAAAGGGGAATCATCAGCCAAATCAAGGAATGGATCGATTCAAGGTAATACTAATCCTTCTCGATTCAGAACTCAAAAATTTGAGTTTCCTAAATTCAATGGAGATAATCCTCGACAATGGATGAGAAAATGCCGAAATATTTTTGTTTAACCTCATGAATGAGCAAGAAAAAATTCGACGACAAAGAATGTATATGGAGGAATAGATGATCGTGGTATTTGGAATACGTGGAGGGAAAGGAGATTAGTTGGAGTGAATTTGCGAATTAGTAATGGAAAGATTCACTAATGTCGAAGGAAAAATCTAGTTGCTCAATTCAATAAGCTGAAACAAAAAGGAGTGTGTGAATTACACCATGCAGTTTGAAGAGTTAAAGACGTTCATGGTTAGCGGCAATAGAAACCTATCGGAGGAATATTTCATGCAGAGCTATCTCAGTGGATTAAAGGAGGA
This sequence comes from Salvia rosmarinus, assembly GCA_036937905.1. Classification (NCBI taxonomy): domain Eukaryota; kingdom Viridiplantae; phylum Streptophyta; class Magnoliopsida; order Lamiales; family Lamiaceae; genus Salvia; species Salvia rosmarinus. The sequence continues at coordinate 83,007,030 of CM072815.1, read as the reverse complement.
AATAGCAATAATGGTTGAGATGTTCAATCCGCACACATTAACCGCAGCCATTCAACTTGCAAAACAGGAGTTATTAATCTGCTCATTAGGAAGAGGACCCAAGAGTTTCAACTGAATCAGACAGTACCAGTTTACAAATCCAGATAAGAAGCCAGGAGAGGATAAAGGGTTACAAACCGATGAAACTAAGAAAGGATTACCCTTTAAAAGATTAACACCAGAAGAAATAGAGTTGAGAAGAAAAAGGAACCTTTGTTTCAAATGCGATTAAGCTTACCAACTCGGGCATAGATGCAAGAAGATGTTCACATAGTCTGCGAGCAAGAGTCGATGAGCACGAGGAACTCATATTCACGAAATAGATTCGAGGAGGAGGAACGCATATATCGGTACATGCACGGTGGGGCAAGTTGCTCCAGATACCATCAAAGTGGCGGGCAAAGTAGGGAAGAATTATATCACAATTTTGATTGACACATGGAGCACACAGCTTTTAGATGAGATGACAGCCAAGAGATTAGGATATGAATTAGAGTTTACTAATCCTTTACTAGTAAAGTTGCAGATGGAGGTAAACGGAATGTAACACGAGATGTCACAAGTTAGAATGGCAAATGGGAAGCTGCAAATTCAGTGCATCTTTGAAAATCTTGAAACTAGGAGGATGCGATATGGTCGTAGGAGTAGATCTTTTGAGGCAAATGGGGCCAGTTACTTTCAACTTCCAAGAGAAGAACATACAATTTAGAAGAGAGATAGATTGATCACGTTGCAAGGGATGAAGGATGAAGTCATGTTGAAAATGATTAGTGGAGATCAGTTCAAGAAAGCTTATAAAAAGGAAATGGATGTATGATGTCCCTCACAACTGTAATCCAAGAATACCAACCACATTCAGACCTTCAGCCACTCATAGCCAAATATATCCACCTCTTTGAAAACCCAACCAACTACCTCCATATAGATCCCATGACCACAACATCAATCTTAAGCCGAACTGAACCCTTTAAACAAACCCCTATAGATATCCCTATTTGCAACGGATTGAGATTGAAAAGCTAGTCAAAGAAATGTTGGAATCGGTATTATCCACCCAGTAATAGTTCATTCTCTTCACCTGTTTTGTTGGTAAAAAAAAGATAGGACGTGGAGATTCGCATTGACTACACGAGCTTAACTCGATGACTATCAAGGATAATTTCCCCATCCCTCTGATTGATGATCTACTGGACGAACTAAGGGAAACGTTGGTGTTTTCGAAGATAGATTTGAGAGCAGGATACCATCAAATACGCATGAGTCCAAAAGATATCCACAAAATAACTTTTGTTACGACAAGCGGATTATACTGAATTCAAGGTAATGCCATTTGGTCTCACTAATGCCCCACTACTTTTCAAGCTCTTATGAATTCAATATTTAGGACGTATTTGGGAAAGTTTGTGTTGGTTTTTTGATGATATCTTGGTGTACAGCCCGTCCATGGAAGCCATGTAGAACATTTAGAATCTGTTTTGACGCTCTCAAAACACGATTATTAGCCAAGCTTAAATGCTCGTTCGGTACCACAAAAGTCGACTACTTGGGACACGTTATTTGTGACAAAGGGGTAGCAGCTGATCCTAACAAGATAAGAGCAATGGAAGAGTGGCCCAAACCCAAGACGGTTAAAGCATTGCGAGGGTTCTTGGGATTGACGGCTATTACAGAAAATTTGTAGGCATTATGATATAATAGCAAGACCTTTGACGGAGTTGACAAAGAAGGGCAGTTCAATGGTCACTTGCCGCAAAGAATGCCTTCCAAAACTTAAAAATGCGATGATAACAGCTCAGTTTGAGACTGCCAAATTTCAAAGATACCTTTCACACTTGAAACTGATGCTTGCTATCATGGAATAGGGGTTGTTTTGATGCAGGAAAATCATCCAGTAGCATTTATCAACAAGGCTTTGGCTCCCAAGAACTTGGGACTATCTATCTACGAGAAAGAATTTTAGCCATTATTCATGCGACGGAGAAATGGAGGCATATCTCTATATGACCAGTTTGTTATAAAACATACCACCAAAGCTTCAAGTACTTGTTGGAGCAAAGATATCGAGCCAGGCAACACAAGTACCTCACTAAGCTACTGGGTGTTGATTACAGAATCGAGTACAAAAGGAATGGAGAATAGGGTGGCGATGCCGTCCAGAATGACTCAACTCGAGTCAGAATGCAAGACGATTACAGTGTTGAAACCTGCATGGATTGGAGAAATACAGTTTAGCTATGAGAAGGATGCAATGGCACAAGAAGTGATCGCGGAATGTGTCACTACACCCTATAATATGTCATTATTCTCATATGCCGATAGGATATTATGATTTAAAGGGCGCCTGTATGTAGGAGCATCAGGGCCAGTCCGAAACAAGATTATGGAGTATTATCACTCTTCGAATTATGGAGGTCATTCGGGCATCAATGCTACGTATCAGCGATTGAATACAATATTTGGTTGGCCGGGAATGAGAGACCAAGTGCAGAAGATAGTAGCGCAATGTTATCGTTGTCAACTCAGTAAACATGAACACACTCGAACCCCGGTCTCTTGCAACGCTGCCGTTCCTGCACAAGCTTGGCAGCACATCACCATGGATTTTGTAGAAGGTTTGTCTCTTTCTCACAAATATAACTCCATATGGGTTGTGGTTGATCGTTTACAAAGTATGCACACTTTATTCCTTTGCATCATCCTTATACCACTTCCCAAATTGCACAAATCTTCATCGATACCATTTACAAATTACATGGTTTACCCGAAAGCATTATATCCGGATAAAATTTTTACTAGCTTATTTTGGAAAAACTTAGTTGCATTACTAGAGTCACACATAATCTAAGTCTGACTATCATCCTCAAAGCGGATAGACAGGAGAGAGTAAACCGGTGTTTAGAATCCTACCTACGTTGCATGTGTAGCAAGCACCCACTAAGTGGTTTAAATGGGTATCTCTAGTAGAATTCGGTATAATACTGCTCCACACAACCTTAAAAATCACCCACTTTGAAGCACTTTATGGGTATAAACCAACACCATTAGCACTACACTCATATCCGATCTACTTGTGGGTGTTGAAACCACTTTGCAGGAGAAGCGGGAAATTCAAGCACTTCAAGTTAGCCTACGACAAGCCCAGGATCGGATGCGAACGACAGCCAATCGTGGTCGTTGTGAACGTCCAATTTCGAGAGGAGATTGGGTGTATTTGAAGCTCAAGCCATACGAAAATTATCACTCCGCTTGTATAAATTTTGGAAGCTCGATCTTAGATACGTAGTTCCATTTCAAGTCGAGAAGAATCGGATTGGTAGCCTATGAATTAGACTGCCGCCTCATCAAAACTCCACCCGATCGATCTTCCATGTCAGCGTTTGAAGAAATGAGTCAGCCTTACGATAGAGTTGTGTCCGCCGCGTAATCGATGAAGAGTTACGGCTTACTACCGTGGCGATGTTAGCTCGTTGACTTGTTAAAAGAAACAAGCCCAATGGCTCAAGTACTAGTTCAATGGGCTCATCTACCGGAAGAAAAGCCACTGGGAAGATCGCGAGATACGATTCGTTTCCAACTCTTATGGCTTGAGGAAAGCCATTCTTTTAAGGGAGGCGTATGTTACGAATAGAGAATAACTAAGTAATACGTGGCATGCATGACATGTGGCATGCAGGAGTACATGTGCATGAAGAATTACGGAGGTAGAAGCATAATTAGGAGTAGTTAGTTTGTTACAATTCATAATGTTAGCAAACTGTTAAGTAGTTACATGAGGAAACAAGATATAAATACATGTACACAGAGAGAGGCAACAAATATGTGTAATCATTTTGAGTATCAATACAATCTATACCATCCTTCGCCATCTCTTCGTTGAGTCACACTCTTCACACGAGCACGATTCACAGGCCTTGACCGTCTGGGATCCGTGGAAACTTGTGTCAAGTGCGAGGAACCAACGGGAGTAAAGGCCGGAGTTACGAGTGGTTGCGTAAGCTACGATTTCCTCTCGATGACATACGCTCTCAAGAAAATCGACCGGTATGTATATGAGTTTATGTCGTTGTAACTAATTTTCTTGCTTATGTTCTACCCTTACATGAATAATCGGCAAATAGACGATGATATGGAAATGGGGGTCTAAGCGCCACGTATTCGTACATGCACATGCATTTATAAATTTTCCGCCTAGTACATGTACAATCAGACATGCATTTAAAATTTCAACTACATTCTTGCATTCTTTTTTGGTTGTGGCGGAGATCTTCCTTTTTACAAGGCGGGGTTTCTTGACATTGGGAAGGTCGTAGCCTTAGGGGCCGGAGCTCTTAGGGTGCAGCATAGTGCATAAACTAGATCACAATGTGAAGTACTTCTTGTCTCTTGGCATAAGGCTACCGGTGTTGGGGGAGATGGTCGCAGATTTCCCCATGCTTCTCCACTGCAACATTGACGTCCTTCGCCCCAAGTTCCGTTACTTGATACGGATGATGATACGGACTTTGAAGGATCTGCATTGAGTTTCCAAGGTATGCTTATGTATCATCATCATCACACACACATTAACATTGATGATGAGTTTCAATTGTTAATTGCTGATTATTGAGGGCCCAACAGGTTTTTCAGCTATTCGCGAAGAGCGAATAGTCCATAAACACAGGATTATGGTGGAGAATCGGGTTAATTTTAAGTTGCGGTACATGTTGGCAAGCTCGGATGAAGAATTTCACACGAGTGAGGAGACGGTGGAGAGCAGGCATTTGAATCGTGTTATAGATGAAGAACCATCATCGATTCGAATATGATGATCAACCAGATATGATGTTTGTTTCTCAAGTACCGATGACTTGGAAAATCATTCACAGCATTAGCAAAGATAATTTATTCATTTGTTTTGTACATTGTAGTTATTACTTACTAGCTCAATAGCAGCATGTACATTGCAGAAAACTTATTGTTTTTGCCAAATTTTCCTTGTACATATAAAATAATGAATAAAATGGAATTATGCTTATAAAATTTCCCTTGATATAATTATGTTTAACACTAAATTATAGCCACATTTGCTATGCTATACACACATATTAATAAGATGAAACCGGAGCCTTTGGACGAAAAGGACGACGATGGGAGGCGGATTAGGGTTTGGGAGGTGATGATTCTTTGGCATTTGGCAATAATGTGGAATGTGTTGCCCCATGTACATTCTCGTCTGCCTTGGGTGGCATTGGCAACTAACCCACCATTTTTGTTGCAATGATTAGTTGTTTGTTGGTTTAGGCATAGTTTCTCTCTAGGTCTCTGCAGGGTTGGGTAGGTGCGGTTCTTTGTATGTTTAAAGGCTTCTTTCTGGGTAGACGAAACAACATTTTTTGTTTCGAAATTTTCGATATTGGTCCCTTTTTGGAGAATTGTAAATTGCTCCTAGAAATTGGATTGAGAAAAGAACCAACTACAAATTTTTGGAGTATACAAATCCGAGTATTGTGGTGGTGTGAATGCTTTAGGGAATCTTGAATGAGCTATTGGCTTTGGCTGGGATTTGTTTCAAAATCACAAATCTTTCGATGTGCTAATCATATTTTCTTAATAGGAGTAATTCAGAACACCATCTCGAAAGTGTATTAATCACGAGCGTTTCAAAATTATACAGACAAATGGGGACTGTAAATTCTTTCATTTCAAATCAAGGAGGAAATCACAGAGCTTCATTTTTCATCAACTTAAATATTTTGATTTTTATTCTGCAAAAGCAGATGGACTAACACTTTCTATTAGTTTCATTATTATGAAACCAAAGTCTGATATCTATATCTATATCTATATACTATATAATAACACCGGATTTTGTATATAGTAAGATAAGCTTTTCCCTATTTTGTCATTCCATTTATTGAAATAGATTTTTAGTAATATTGACTGTTGAATATATACAATTAATACTAAATATTTTCAAAAAAAATTTATCATAAATTATTTAAAATTGTATACCCTATATACTATATATATACCCTATATACTATATATATATTATGATCAATATATATTCTATATAACATTTCATATATATTGTATCATGCATTATATTTTATATAACTAAGAATTTTAATTGATTGTTGATTTCAAACTGTTACTTTAAATATAAAATAGATAGAATAGATGGACCATTAATTTATGCTAATTGCATAAGTTACGCTAATTGATCAAAACTATATGTGGAATTTTAAGAATTTATTTAGTTTGTTTTTTCTAAATTCTGTATTTCATGTCTATTTTATTCTAAATTTTATTCCTAATAACTATCAATCAATTAATTGATCAAAACTATATTATATTCTTTAAAATTCATACGTATTCCTATTCCTATCACCGCAATTATCCTTGATCCTATGTGGAATTTTAAGAATTTATTTAGTTTGATTTTCTAAATTCTCTATTTCATGTCTATTTTATTCTAAATTTTATTCCTAATAACTATCTAATGTAGACGTTACAATAGCATAATTCATGGCAATAAACTAATTATAATATAATTTGTTGATATTTCTATACTATTTTGTGCCTATAAATTTCGTGTTTTGGCATCCACTAAGACCCATACAACCTCATTGCATCCCTACCACCATGAGTTCCCAAATCACTCTCGTGCCTCGCCGCTTCATCCGTCTTAATTGCCTTACCCGACCAAAAAAACACGATTTTGATCTCTATTTGAAATCTATATATTGATACAACATGCTAGTTGTATGTGTATTCAAATTATACACTCACGTATAGTTGTATGCGAGTATATCCGCATAAATAAGCTTATATAGATTTAGTTCACTCACCGTCTTCGCCGTACTTTTTGATGGCCAACATCACCCCTTCATGTACACCACTATCACCTCCGCCATCGTTTTCCAACCTGTTCTCTGCATCCATCGTCGCCGCTGCAACAACTTCCCAATCATCATGTTCAATTGTCGTCCAATTATGTCTCTAGTTTTGGGTTTAAGAGTAAACATCAATATGATGATGAGTGAGTCGGATTATCTTCAAGAATCTCTTAGTGTTTACTTACAAACTGAGTTTATGCATTCTATTTAGAGGTAGCATATTTGATTCATCTGAAGGAGTTTGGCCTCAGTTATCAAGATTTGGGGATATTATTAGCACACAAACCACAACTGATGGCATGTAGCATCGAAGAGAGATGGAAGCCTCTAGTTAAGTATTTTTATTAGCTTGGGATCTCGAAAGATGGCATGAGAAGAATCCTCACCTTGAAGTCAATCATATTTTGTATCGATTTAGAGAGCACCATTGCACCAAAGGTATGAACTTACTGCTTCAGCAAGTACTAGCTACAAAATCCAGGACTCTAAAGGGTCGTCACGAGTCTTGATATCATATTGAATTTGTGTTGTATGGTTGCCCTCGTGTCTTGGCATTGCTGCTGAATACGACTCTATGCTACTTCCACTAATTTCAATTCGTCGCTTTAGGTTCAATTTTATTGGATATAGGCGTTCAGCAAGATGCAGTTAGAAGTATGCTTACCAGATTTCCCTCTCTGATGACATACAGTCTCTACAAGAAAATACGACCCCTGGTATGTATATGAGTTTATGTTCTTGTAACTAATTTTCTTGCTTATGTTCTATCTTTACATGAATAATCAGGCAAATGACGATGATATGGAAATTGGGGGGTCTAACAGCGACATATTCGTACATGCACATGCATTTAAAAATTTCCCCGCGTAGTACATGTACATGCATTTAAGAATTTCAACTACATTCTTGCATTCTTTTTTTTTGGTTGTGGCAGGTCATCTTCCTTTTGACAAGTGCGGGGTTTCGCGACATTGGGAAGGTCGTAGCCTTAGGGCCGGAGCTCGTAGGGTGCAGCATAGTGCATAAACTAGATCACTATGTGAAGTACTTCTTGTCTCTTGGCATAAGACTACCTGTGTTGGGGGAGATGGTCGCAGATTTCCCCATGCTTCTCCACTGCAACATTGACGTCCTTCGCCCCAAGTACCATTACTTGAGACGGATGATGATACGGCCTTTGAAGGATATCATTGAGTTTCCAAGGTATGCTTATGTATCATCATCATCACACACACATTAACATTGAGGATGAGTTTCAAAGAGGGCCCAACAGGTTTTTCAGCTATTCGCTTGAAGAGCGAATAATCCATAGGCACATGATTATGGTGGAGAATCTGGTTAATTTTAAGCTGCGGTACATGTTGGCAAGCTCGGATGAAGAATTTCACACGAGATTGAGGGAGGCAGTGGAGAGACGGAGGAGATTTGAATCTGGTGTTATAGATGAAGAACCATCATCAGATTCTGAATATGATGATCAACCAGATATGATGTCTACCAGATGACTTGGAAAATCATTCACAGCATTAGCAAAGATAATTTATTCATTTGTTTTTGTACATTGTAGTTATAACTTACTAGCTCAATAGCAGCATGTACATTGCAGAAAACTTATTGTTTTTTGCCAAATTTTTCCTTGTACATATAAAATAATGAATAACATGGAATTATGCTTATAAAAATTTCCCTTGATATAATTATGTTTAACAGTAAATTATAGCCACATTTGCTATGCTATACACACATATTAATAAGATTAAGTGAAATAAAGTAAAATAAAATAAAGCATTAATAAATGACAATAAACAAAAGGATCACAAGTGAATAGGAGATAGATCTTTCTATTGCAAAATGTGTTATTTCAATTGCGACATTACCAACTCCCTATTAAGCATAGCTCAGTTCAATGCGACTGTCAGTGACAACATATTACATCTAAACAAAATCAGAAACAAAAACATGTTTTAGCTTTCAAAACATCGAGCAACAAATTTCACCAAACAGGATGAAAGTAGCTAGCATTACCTGACAAACCTAAGTTAAGTTGCCGTCTTCATCTCAGCAGCAGTGTCGCCCATATTTGCATAGACAGGATGCAACTCATGACCTTCCTTCGGCTCAACATGAATCCACTTGCGTCCAGTTAGCTTGTCGCGCTCAAACTTGACACATCCTTCCTTTAAGGCATAGAGGGTGTGATCTCGGCCCATGCCAACATAGTTCCCTGGATGGAAACGTGTACCCCTTTGACGAACAATGATGTTTCCAGGTATCACTCTCTGCAACATTCACCATACAACATCACATCATCAAAAAAGAAATTGAGGCACACTCCCATGCATTCGAATGTTTTGTGCATCCACTCTAATTAAATCCCAATTGTGATTAGTACATCCTAACTTGGGATTAATAAACCCTAATTGAAAATTAATACATCCCAATTGCGATTTGTGAACCCTAATTGGGGTGGATGCACCATACATCCGTATGTACACAAATTTTTACCAAATAAATTCATAATCAGGCCGAGAATGAAGCAATGAAGTTTCAAGTGCAAGATTTGGATATCAAATTTCCACCCTGATCATATGCTCTCACCTCTCCACCAAATTTTTTGACTCGAGATTCTTAGGCAACGAGTCACGCCCATTTTTCGTGGATCCTGCTGTTTTCTTGCTAGCCCATCGCCTCAACACCAAGCTCAATCCCTCTCCAGACACATCTATAATCTCAAAATGCGTACATTATGATATATATACCAAGTCAAATTGCAACTTGCCATTCTCATATCCAAGAGAAATACTATTTGCATACAAGGGGATAAAGTTTATACCAGTAGCGGAATTGTAAACAGGCGTGTTGGAAATCAGATCCTTAATACTTAATCTTCTGTATAGAGATGCAACGGAATTCATGATGTTTACTTGATATGCAGCAATATAGAAATCTGATTTAGGAACAACATAGCAGGTAAGGTAATATAAGACGATGATCAATATCAAGAAAACAGACTATCTAATTGTCATGCCAATTATAGCAGCTAACAAAATCAGGTAGCTCAAATCGAGATACAAAGCTTTTAAAGCTGAAGAATTCAGGCCGAAGCCGACAGCCTAAAAACTATGGTGCTAAGGTTCAAATAATTGCAGATATATAACATAAAATTGGGAGGGTGGGGGAGAATCAATCTCCATTTCCTATTTATGAGAAACTCCAATGTAGAAGAGAGGGAGATTATTGTCTTAGACAAAAAACTGGTTCAGACATTCATCAAACACCTTGTAGGAGAGCACAGAAGAAGTCAGCATAAAACGAGACACTTCACTCTCCTGGAAAAGCTCTAATTCACCAGAATTCTACCGACGGCGAAATGGAGAAGAAGACTGACAGCGTGCGTGTGTATTACAGTGTGTGTGTGTGTGTGTCAGTGAGTGAGAGAGAGAGAGAGAGAAAGAGAGGGGAATGAACCTGCGACCCGCCCGAGTGAAGATAAGCGGCCCAGTTTGTAGAAACCAGTATTTAAATGCAGTCCAGTAAACCGGGCCGAGTCTGATTTGGACTAATTTAAGGTTGTATCCACAGACCACTAGCCAACAAATAATAGGATGAACGAACACGAGAGGAAATTACTTCCCTAAAAAGAAGAGGAAATTAATTAAATATTTATTATTATTATTATTATTATTATTATTATTATTATTATTATTATTATTATTATTCAATTCGATTTTTTAATGATAATTTGATGTTATAGCACAGAGAAATATCATAAAAAATATTTTTACGTAATGAACTATAACTCTATGGAATACACACGGAACTAATAGCTACGAGAGTTCAAAAGTTGGGAGTATTTTATTTATTTTTAAGATTTATTTTTAGGGAGTGTTTGTTTTTCAGTGATTGATAAATTGATTAAAATAATTTGAGTTACTTAATCTATCGTATACTTTAATAAATTGATTAATTTTAAACATGTTTGACCGTCTTATCATATAAATACCCAATCTATGTTTTATCACATTACTCGAACTAAATGCTCCAATATAGTCCAATATTACCAATTTAGTCAAATATTAAGTGATTTCAGGTTTGTCAATAACACTTAATAAGTATTCAATTAACTTAAATCAAGACTCGGTCAATTTAGTTTGAAATAACGATATACATCTAGCTAAAAGAGTTGCTTACACGCCATTTAGGGTGCTCGATCGATGAATTTTTTATTTTTTATGTCGAATGAATGAGAATTTAGTTATAGCGTTCTGAAATTAACAAAAGTTTCTATCAATTGCTAAAATGACATTAAAAATTTAGCGCGATTGTTAGGAGATTTCCTTGGTCGTTACAAGTTTGAAAAGAAGGATTGGTAACGTTGTTAACACAGACGACGAGACATGCGGGAAGAAATAGATTTATATTAAAAGCACGATATGAATTACAAAAACAATAATTCAAATATACAAATTAATATCTTTTACTCATTACTTGCCTAAATATGATCAACCAATAATATTTAGAAAATACTAACTTAATTAACGGATTTAAGTAAATTTAGTTAAAGAATTTGTGGCTTAAGGAATTTCACAGATGCAACTAAACATAGCTTCAATAACCAATTGTTGGAAATGAAAATAAATGAAACACGAGAAAAATATGGGAAATTCGTATCTGGAATTATCACTTCAGAAACAAAACAAAGAGAGCTACCAAAAAAAACACAGGGATTCGAGTAGTATAGTTAATTTAATTCGTTTCCTATAAATTTCATTTAACCATGCGTTATTGCGTTTGACAAAAAAAATTAATCTGGGTAAGATACGTCAATCATCAAAATTACAAAATTAACAGCAATATTTTGAACAACCTGCAGTTAATGAAATAAAAGTGTAATCTAATCTGGCACCTTCAACGAAGGTAGTAGGGATTGTCTGTCAACTAAGTCCAAGGCGACATATCGGGTTTCTCTTAGTGAGAGAGAGATCCACCTGCAAAACCGTAGAACAATATCAAATAGTCCGACCAAGTAAAGATGTAAGAGCTTCATCTAATCATCCTTAAAGATTTGTTTATTCGATAGATTCGTATAACTTTAGGACTTTATAAAATATACGTAATGTGTGATATGAACACAAAGGGATCTATCTCATCAAGGAAGTAAAATGGATGATTGATACAATGACTTAGAGGTGTTTGTTTGAGCTTATAAGCTCCCCAAAACAACTTATAAGCTGTTTTTTAAGCTTGAAAACGACTTATAAGCTGTTTTGGGAGCTTATAAGCTCAGCCAAACACCTCTTAGTTCAAATCAAAACCCAATTTATCTAACCTATCCCTAAGGACCCTAACCTTAATTGTAAACGAGGCATAACGGCAAGTGAAGCAGAACTATTTACCTTGTGGCCAAAGAGATCTCTGATGTTATCAATCCCGTATAGTATCATTGTGGGCCTGGTAAAGAAAGTTGGAATATAAGAAAGACAAAGCAATAAGAGTAGGTATCCAAATAGATGTGGCAGAGCCGCGAGACATATTCACAGAGTAAAACAGGTATGGTTCAAAGTGCTGCTTACCTCTCAAGTGAAAGACCCATGCTATCACCTGAACATCTTCCGAAGTCCCATTGGGTGCAACATTTCTGGTCTAAACATTCCCGAGTTACCAATTTCAACCCATTTCTTCAGACCTTCGTGATAACTGGCGTTAAAAAAATTTATTAGCTAGCATTCAATGGTAAAACCACAGCTGTGAGCCTGTGATAAAGGACTTTATTTAATCATTACCTGAAGATTTCCATGCTCGGTTCAGTATAAGGATTGTAGGCAGGCTTGAACTTAAGCTTAGACATCCCTGAAATTGAAAAGATGGAATTACCCCTTTTAGCAATAAGTCCATTTGCCTTGCCACATACTAATTAGATTATTTAAGTAGGGGAAATGAATTTTGTGATTTAATATGAAAATCTAATATATTTACCTATCCGAGAGAAGAAGTCTTCAAGAACTCCCCTCAAGTGTCCAAGAGAAAGCCCACGATCACAAATTAAGCCTAACAACAGGATGTCAGTTTGTGGAAGCAGAAAAGCATTTACATACCAATTGTCGGCAATAGAAAACGATATTTAGTAACACTTATTTCACTAGAGCAGTGTGTGTAGCAAAATATGAAGTGCGGGCAAAAAAGAAAAAGCAGTGCTAACTGGATGCAAATTGTTGACATAAGAACTATGGTGATTCAACTTCCTAGTCAACCAAAAATGCAAGATGTCACATAATTACGTCACCAAAGATGGAAGTATTTAACTTCCAACTTTGACATGCGCCACCACATCGGCATGGTATAAATTTTAAAGGATCAAACACATAATTGTGCATGACCAACTAAGCTTATCGAGTATTTCATGCCAAAACACAGCATATGGAGGTTGCATTGTGCGTCGTTAAAATATTAGCACCAAAATGCAAAACATGATTAATAGGGCGTGATTATTTAAACAGAACATATACAAAAATGTAACCTTCTATCTGGTGGAATTCAGCAAGGTGAGTTCGATCTACAGCTTCATTTCTGAAAACACGATCTATAGAATAATATCTTTTTGGAGTAAAAGGTCCCTGCAAAATATATGATTCCAATTAAACTTCATGCAAACAAAGTGATTACTACTGTGGGAAAGTATCCTACCGTGCAAAATATATGATTTCCAATTAAATTTCTTGCAAACAAAGTAATTAGTGAGGAAAAAGTATCCTACCAAACCATGACTGCAGCATACAACCTACACGCATCTAAACATGATGAGAGCCATACAAGAGTTTGAGAAAGGTACAAATCCATCAATAGAGGGAAATGTCATAAATTGAGACAAAAGAAATAGCAACGAAAGAAGAAAAAAGAGAAAACTGCAGTAAACCAAACTCAACCAAAACTCATGTATTTAGTAGCATATTTGTGTGTGTGTATGGACTGAATGTAATTTGGTAGCATATTTGTGTGCATGGACTGAATGTTGGATATGACATATACATCTCAGGTATATTTTATTTTGATGTATTAATGGGAAGGAGGTGGACATTTCATATCTCACCTCTTTACGTGGGAGACATCACCCAATTAGTCACTCAAATTAAAACACAACCACACGTCTTGGACTACATATCCATTTAAAACAAAGAAGTAAACAATAGATACAATTGAAACATTTCTTACAATACACCCTTATCCAACTATGACACGAGGCCCTAGTGGAGAGATAACTAGGATACAATGCCAAGAAAAGCTAACCTGGGCAAGTGCATACAACATCCTGGTGGAAACAGCAGTCGTGTGAGTCCGCAGAAGATTTTTGTTTGCCTCCTCTCTCTTCCAATCATACCCATACCTAGCGCAAAAAGAAAGTAAGTGACTTGCATTAGGGTTGGGGTTGAACTAATTACGTCGTTATTCAACGAATTGCCTACCCCCGGGACCCATAGCCACCAGACTCGTGAACTCTTTTAACTCGCTCTACATATTCTTCAGGCAGACTATTGGTGGTCGAAGGCACTGCAAACATCAATGACAATAAGAAAACAAAAATACACAGACCAAGAGTAAAGATCTAAGATGAGATTCCATCCACCTTTGAGAAAGAATGTATCGTGTGAATCACGAGCTGGATGTTGTTGAGGCTGGAAAAGTGCGTCAAAGTTCCAGAAGCTGCAAAACCAACCAACAACTCTCAGTGTTGATAGCAGCTATGCCATCAGTATTTGCATCAAAGCAGCATTTAATAATCTTATCTGGAACTCTTCTGGTTCTCATACATATCTTGCTTATAATCTACTAATAAGCTAGAACCAATGTTAACTATGACTTCAGAAAAAAATATTATTATATGTACTAAATTGTATACCTGCTCTCGACATAATTGTTTGTTGGCATCTCTTCGAATCTGCATGCCATAAATGAAGAATCAGCAATGCTTGGCAGTTGGCACATAAGAGATTTTAGATTAAAATCAGCCTCCTTGCTAAGTTGTCATTCCTTACCCCATTTGGAGAAATATCATCTGAAGTTGTTGCTTAACCTGCAAGAAAATGAAATAAAAATTCGTCATAAGTGAAATACAGAAACAAAAATAACCAGAATTTATACAAAATTAACATCAAATCATCAATATACGACCACATAATCAGAGATGGCATTATCATGGAACAGATGCATACATTTTACATTTTCTCAGACTAGAAGACTAAAAGGTCAAAATCTAAAGTTCCTAACATATACGATCAGAAAGAAGATATGTTAAATTAGGCAGGAGTAGTTGGTTCCATGCTAGTTGCATGACTTTCTCCTTGGAACTTTTGTGGAGAGAGAGAAGAAAACAAAAGCTTTTACATGACAGGCATATAATGTACTTTACTATTATATTGAATCCCTATTAAATGAAGCAACTATACTATTTGTCATTATTTATTTACGTTCAAAACATTATATTCCACAACCACAAGTTAGCAATAGAACTTTTTTTGAAGAAACAAGATCCAGTGTAATGTTCTCATCCCAAATTTTAAAATCCTGTTACCAAACAACATCACAAGTGGATAGATACTACGAGCAATCAATTGCAACAATGATATACTCATATAAGAAAATATGATAACCCTGCCTTGTATAACGGATGCAGACAGCCACCTTCAGTTGGTTGGCCCTTCGCAAGGAAGTTGTACTCTTTAAACTCAATATCCTTCCATTCATCCCTTCAAAGAAAAACAGGAGGACTTAAGTCCAAATAATGCGATACCATTTGGATCGACAAACTTAACATATATGACTTATAAAACCCCTGAGAATGATGTTTTCCAAATGAAATATCGTAAAAAAGTAAAGCAGACATATGCTACAAATAAAAAGGTCGTCCACATATCAGACACAAGCAAGGATGGAAATAGGTGAGTTTCGGGAAATCTTCACCAAGCATATTATCCACTCTGGTATCATCCCCAGCAGAATTTCGAGGTCATAGATACGTTAACTTTTGCATTTTAATCATCAAAACTGCAATAAAAGTTGCAGTTCAAGTCTAGCCTTGTTGCATATTTATGTGCAAATTTTAAAGTGACAGCTATGGCATATCATGTATTATATCACGCATATAAGAAGGGTTAATCCTTTCCCAATCTAAACCAGCTCAGTGTTAGGTCTATATAAAATTCCCTGGTTTCTAAGGCAGCATGAACCTCCCTAACATGTGTGCTCTTAAAAACCATGACCATAGAGAAGACAAATTTAGAGGAGTAGTACAACTAGAATTTGCAATAAGCAATAGCATACTTGTTTAAAAGCCAATAAAAAGAAAAAAGTGATTAATCACCTCTGCAGATGTTCACGAGTTAAATCAGTAGCCACCTTTTTCCTCTTTGGAGCATATTTAGGACCTTTCTTTACCGAATAGCCTTTCCATATCCTTTTACCAAAACAAAGTTATAAGAATATAAATAAGACACAAGTAGAGGTGCACAGATTAAGGTACACACAAAAACCAAATTACATATGAAACAAGGAAAAGTGACAAAGAAGCCAAAAGACAAATTGTAGGTTATTACTGGAGAGTAATAAGCCTTCTTCGCTTGAGAGCATCAATATCCTTAGTACCGACAGCCTGTAATTTTTAAAATATCAGTTTATTTCAGAGGATGAAGATTTATACAGATGTTATATTAATATGTGTCAAAATTTAAGGGTATAAAAGTGCATGCTTTGTGATGAGGAACATTATGTTTATTTGCATACATCAACAGTAGGAGAATTCAGTTCACAATTCTTGATATCTGCTTGATAATCTTAAAACACTTCCAATTTATTTTGATAAACCACATAGCAAAGCTTTTATATTCTGATCCAAATTGCATCCAAAAGGACATGTAAATCTATAATACCAAGCACTGCATGTAAATCCAGGTATATCAGTGTACCCAGATGATACTACTATCACAAAAAGATCAATAGGCTAATAAGCAAAGGAAGAAAATAAAACATATAAAATAAGTCACACACCTCCCCATTCTGAATCTGAATTAGGAAGTCTCTCACTTTGTCTTCAACGTGTTCGACCTATATCAAATTGTCGAAGTAAGAAATAGTCTGCAATGTCTGCATGCATGCAGGCGTGTTCAAGTTTAGAACACCACAAAAGGCAAACCTTTTTCATCAATATAAGCACCTTTTACATCCACGAGATGAAGTATCTAGGAACACAATCATACAAAATTTCATTTTATAATAAGGTTTATCTTTGAATTTCAGAAGTATCTTAGAAACACAATTATACACAATATACATGTGAAAGTCAGGTTTCAAGTTACGCACTGGGTGGTTAATCAATTAAGATAGTGTAAATATGTAAATGCACTATTAATCATCCGAACTATCTTGTAATGAAGAAAGTACATGCTAATCAAATCGTAATAGAACCAATAAAACAGAGGTCACTTCCTTCAAAAATTATAACAATAGCTCCTATGGTATGGTGAAGGAGGTTCCGAATTATCACACAGGTCAAATTCTCAAATTGAACATGATTCAGAGGCTCCTTTCAGAATCAAAATTTAGATTATAAGCTGCTTCAGGGGGAGAGAGAGAGAGGGCACAGATGCTTCTTAAACACAACAAAATCCCATATTTTATTTTTCATCTGCTTGTTATTTTCTGTTGATAGAAGACATGGATTTCCACAGATGGTTGGCTAGCAAAACAGTGAAATTGCCCCCACGAGCTTTGCTCAGTTAAGAGCTAGCAGATTTGGAGCCAGTAAAACAGTGAAACCTTAAATAACTGCGCATCACAACCAATATTTCTTCATAAGTTGGGTTAGTACTGTCTTACTGAAGGAAGGATGTGCACATTTTTTTAGAATGTGGACATATATCATACTTAAAAAGCCTTAAGATTTGGAATTTGGGAAAAAAGAATGCATAAACAAATTCAATGAACCCACATTTGACAAGACATTTCAGCTAAATCTGATTGCAATTAAGTATTTAAACGACATTCACAATCAGCATTACCTTCCGTGATACTTGAGAATCTGCCAGTCCTATCCATTTGTTCTTCATGGCCTGTGCCCACCCTTTATCGTAAATTAGGGACTTAGTATTGTCCTGTGTACAAAAGAACAATCAAACAGCCTTCACCATGGAGTAGAAAACAGTTACCTAGACACAGCCATGGCATGGAAGGAGTAAAAGTTGAATTTTGTTTTGTAAAAAGTAGGTTGCTATGAATATTCTATTATGAAGTTGGAGTTGAACTCATCTGTATATTGTATAATGTACAACAAGCACTTTGTTGTATTCATATCATCTATTGTATATTGAAAACTACGCTGTATTCAGCTAATACATTAAGTAGGGAAGCGGCCTAAATATATTACACAAAACATCGTACAAGACAACCACCTCATCCCGCAATGAAAAGGAAAAATAACAGACAAGCATACAAACAAAGTAGGTTCAAGTTCTAAACCAAAAACAAATGAACCAAACAAGTATTAGTTTGCACATCGAGATCCGCAGGCAATTTCGACTTCAAGATTTCCTGCAACTTAGCTTTGGCGGTACCCTCTGGTGGCACGGCTTCAAAAGTAGTACTTCAGCAGATCCATATTTAACATAACTCTGAGCCTCCTCCGATAGCAGCCATTTCTCCTCTTGATATCCTGCACGGTTCCATAAAACACAATCTTCATCAGCTCAATAGCATTCATCTTTCAACATGCACCATCGCACCATAATTCAAACTTCATTTTAACTGGTAAAGCAGCTTAATTGCTACTAGGTCAACTTAACTCAGTTCATCTAATACACTGCACACTGAATTTGCAAATCTACACATGAGATAAAATTCAAAAAAAAAAATTCCCATAAAAAAGAAGAACGCAGCAGCGTTGAGGAGAGGAGGAATCTGACCGCAGCAACAACGAGACCAAAGCCACTGAGACTTTTGATGACGTTGACGAGCTCATCATGGTCGATTCCTTTATCCTGGGCGAATACTCCGGAATCTGATATCTCCTCTGTGTGCTCTAGATAGCCTAACACGGCTTCTTCCGCCATTGATTATCAGCGAATCAGCGGTGGCGCAATGGCGGAGGAGCAGTAGCAGTTGCGCCGCCGCGAAACAGATGTGAAAAAGGATAGGCGAAAAATGGGCTTGAAATAGGGAATATCAAAAATGCAACCAACTTAACCCACGCCGTTGTGATTAATAGGCTTGTTTAAGCCTGGTATGACACGGAAAAAAATGTTATGCGTTTAAATATAAAAATTGTGAACATGAAATAAACAATTGCTTGTGTGCATTATTATAAGAGTAAATATCACTTTAAACCCGAAACTATATCTATTTTATTAAAAATATTATTTTAAACCCTAAACTATTAACATTTTATCAAAAAAATCATAAACTTTGAGAAGTATCACTTTAAACCTCAAACTGTTATTTTTTTTTAATATACCTTACATCAATTTTTCAACTCCCGAAATTAGACGAGAAATATCTTCTGATTGGCTTATTGGATATATCCAGCGTTTATTTCTTGCCTTTGAAATTTTGATGTGACTTATTGAACGAGAATAAGATATTTCTCGTCCAATTTCAGGAGTTTAAAAATTGATGTAGGGTATTTTTGATAAAAAAAAAAATTAATAGTTTGATGTTTAAAGTGATACTTCTTAAAGTTTAGGATTTTTTTGATAAAATGTTAATAATTTGGGATTTAAAATGATATTTTTTTAAGTTCATGATATTTTTGATAAAATTGGTATAATTTAGGATTTAAAGTGATATTTATCCTTACGATAAATATATAGTTTCTAGATAATATTTTCAAGAAATTTGTCTTGAAATACATGCTTTAGCATTTCTTTCATTTGAGAGTTTACGCTCTGGGACAATATAATATATTTATCCTTCTTTTATTGCTTAAATAAGTTTATATTTATTAGAATATGAATTATTAGATAAATAAAAAACATTTTGAACACGTGAGAGTAATATAACTGTCACGCTTGTAATATAGTTACAAAATTTCATTTGAATATAAACAAAACATCTTCAATGATAAATCCCTACTGCCACAAAATATTTCCTTTTTCATTTCAATCAACAAATGAAAAGAAGTCGGTGATCTCCTCAATCATGGCTCAACAGAAGGCAAAGCCGCAAAGCAGTAATGCCTATCAAACGAGTTCATAACTCAAATCAAGTGTTCGATTGCAAAAAGAAATCAACCTAAGCTTCATCTAGAAGCCATCCAGCAAAGACAGAACTCGAGTCGAAATTTGTTGCACGACTAAACAAGGTAATGTTGTAGGATGGCAGCGAAGACTTCCAACAATAGTGATATATGAAGCAAAATTAGCAATTGACTGTATTTTATGAATACTTTGTTTTCTTGCCTTCTCGTGAAAACGCTGCCAAGAATCAGGATACAAAGAGGTGCATAAACAAACTGATCCCTTTATTTAAACGTTGCAGAAATAAGAGATTCGATTCCACGTTTCTGCAGGCCAATCCACTACTCAACGGTATAGGCTTTCAGAACGGAGGTTCTCTGCGATCTCAGTTTCCCACCGGTCACCATTTTCTAGCAGCTTCTCCTTGTCATAAAGAAGTTCCTATTACATACAAAATTTGTAATTAGTTTATAGTGGAGATAGCATACCAAAAAATGCATATTGGTAGAAACCTCGTGAGTCTCAGTAGCGAATTCGAAGTTGGGCCCTTCCACAATGGCATCGACAGGGCATGCTTCTTGGCAGAAACCACAGTATATGCACTTGGTCATATCAATGTCATACCTGTCATTCTAGTATGTAAGCAGAATGCATATGGGAGGAAGGAGCAAAATTCTTAATAAAGTGACTCCAGGCAAACTCAATAACCTAGTCGTCCTTCTGCTCCCATCTTCACGCGCCTCGGCTTCGATGGTAATTGCTTGTGCAGGACAGATCTGTAAAGGAAATATAAGGAAATCATGTAGAGCCACGTAAAACAAGAATATATCTATATATCCCAATCAGATCTTTATGCCTTGACTAATACAGTTTTCGAAGGACAAAAGATAGCTAGACAAACCCACTAAAGCATCTCCATGGTAATCAAAAAGCTGTGCAAGCTGTTGCACAGAGTTTATGAAACTTAAAAAATAAGCAGCACATAATAAAGCCTTGGATAATTGCAGAAGCAGTTACCAATAACCTAAGAAAAAGGCAGAGTAAAAAATCAGATCCTTACTGCTTCACATAGTTTACAAGCAATGCAACGTTCCTCTCCAGTTGGATAACGTCGCAGAGCGTGTTCTCCACGAAAGCGAGGACTTAGAGGACCCTTCTCAAAAGGATAGTTAATCTGCACAGCAGTAAAATCATCAAAAAATTACTCATCGAACGGGTAGACAGAGACCAAAGGTTGGCTCGTCCAATAGCCAAATTCTCCCAGATATATGAAACAATAACAATGAGAAGAAAAACACGACAGTGACTTTCGGTTCAAGAAGTACTTGAGTGTTAGCATCAGACCTCGAACCATTTCAGTAAGGAATAATGTGTTTATGCTCCTCTCAAAACTATAGAATGGTGCCAGAATCAGAGGATAAGGTCAAACATTTGGATATAGAACAGATGAGTGAAATGCAGCCAAAAGAATAATATATGAAATCTCATGTACCAGAACTCCAGTCTTTAGATATCTCCTTGCAAGCTTCTCTCTTTCTTCATCATCTAAATTAATCAAGAAAGCATAATTAATATCCATACAAAGAAAGTTAACACTCATAATATTTCCAGAATCTAATTAGTTTCTCATAGTATCTCAAATGCAAAACAGGAATTCACCCTTTGCTATTTCTTTTGAGGTGCGCATAGTGAGTTTTGACCACTGTAACTGTTTTAGAACATTGGAGTAATGTGTATGACATCTGCCACATCTCTTTATTAGTTTCCAACAGACTATTTTTGGGAAAAAACACACACTGACACACACACACACACACACACACACACACACACACACAAACTTGTATCTATTTAGGTAGACAGCATGGGAAGCATATCATTGAAGTGGATTCCACTCTATTGTGCAATTGATGGTGCAATACCGTATAAAAGGAAAGGTGCCCCATGCCCATATCGCCTGAGGCGCAATGTGCAGAAAAGGCGTAAATTAAATTACACTTTCACAAAGGCATCATCAATTTATTTTACCATCCTAAAATGAACATATCAGATTCAGAAAACATATTATGCATTACGAAGAGAAGCAGCTAATGGGACAAGAAGAAATGAAAAAACTAGCACAAGAAAAACAAAAACAAGAAGTGGGAGAAGATGTTGCTGTTGCTGCCCAGAGAAACTAGCCTCAACTGCACCCCAGAAAAGTTGTTGGGCCTTTCAATAGCTCAAGCGCCGACGCTTGTAAGCGCTTCACCTAATGCACCTAGGCAACATGTCGCCTCTAATACACTAGGTATAACTGGGGCAGTAATTTACCAAATTGAAGTGGATGGGCATAAATTTATCCACCAAAAATTATACATCAGCAGCCGCCAATTATATTTTTACTCATAAAAATTATGGGCCTTTTTTGCCTCTTGCCATCTAAATTCTTGGACAAGATATAGTCCAAACTACAGACCAACATATTTAGGCATGAAGTACAGGTCAACGACCAGGTTCTAGTTCATTTAGCACTGAAGTGAAAGTGACAATATGTTTAGAAAAGGCATATAAGCCTTCCATATATTCGCATACAGATAACTCATTAGAAATTTTACATTATTAGTTGTCATAGGGAGCATTTTTCGACCAAAAGAAAAATGGGTGGGTAAGTTGCAACTATAAAAAAGTTAGGGTACACAGGACCAGTTTTTAACAAAGTTCAGTGAGTAGATTGTGTTCTTCCCAAAGTAGATAGTCAAACTTCACTTCATGAGCACCATGAAACTCGGAAAAACTGATAATGATAACAAAAAATGTTTCTAGGAGAGTCTGGAAACCTTTGTCATTAGAGAACGAGTGTTTTGTGGCAAATGTGCGCTCAGGGTATATAATCCCAGTACGGGCAGAGCCCTGCAATGCTTGCCCTGCCAGAGCCTACAATTTCGAACAGCAACACCAAGAAAAGTTAAACTATGAAGAAAATCATTACAAAACGAAAACTAGTATTAAACATTTTGCATGACCAAAGAGAAGGCAGCTAACATTGTTCCTAGATAAAAACAACTGAACCAACAACTCTGGGGGCTAAACGATATTCGAAGAAGGGCAAATTCAAATTGTCGTGAAATAAAATATCCAGCAATTATCAGAAAGAAATTGCTACAAAAAGAGAATCTAATAACAAATTTAATCCTTATCGAGAAACGAGATTGAATAACGAGCAAACCCTAGACGATAAGAAACAGATGATTGGAGAGGGTCTAGTATGCCTTCGTCAATTTCAACCAAGTATTATTGAAATGGCGTCTCGAGTTCAATAAATCCCGCATTTAAATTGAAATCTTAACTCACAGGGTGAAGCTCCACAAATTGTGGAAAACCGATAAAACCAAACATAAATTACATGATAAATTGGAAAAATAGGCTTACAAGCTGACGAGCGCGAAGAGCATATAGGGATTTGCGAGCTAAGATGGAAGCCATTTCCTCTTAGTTGCAGATTTCCGTTCCCAAATTCGCGATCAGAAAGTGAAGTGCCGCTGTCCGCGAACGCTCATGCTTTTGTATACTACTTATTATAGTCGGGTTCGTTTTGGTGTAACATTTTGTAATTAATCAATTTCTTTTTTATAAAATGTATTTAATCAATTATTATAGTGTATAAATCAATTACATTTACAATTAGAAGGAAAAATAGCACATTGTAATGTTTTGTTTTAATCATTATCATCAAAAACAATGTTCCTATAACTCCTTATAATATTATTCAAGTTTTTAAAAATAAGGTGAATATTTTAGATTTTTTGGGGTTTTAAATTGAGATTTAATCTATGTTATCTATTTATTAAATGACGGTGACATAACAATGTTTAAATAAAAAGAATAATATTCATATCTGATTTTTTAAGTATGATTTATCCGTCTCGTATGATTTGTAACTTTAGGTAAACATGTAAAGTTTATCGAATACTCCGAAGATAATGAGTATGGTTTCTATGAATTCAAAAACAATATTAAAAAAATGAGAATGATCCTAATCAGAATACGTGGTAGTTTGCATTACGCATGTAGATGTATACTATTCACATATCCATACAATTCCTAACATAATATTAACACAATGAACAATCATCTTGAAATGAAAAAGTAATTTTTTCCTTTTCTCGGGCGTACATGTAAACACAACTTATTTACTATTTTTTTTTGTGTGTTTTAACTCTGACAAGTAAATATTAGAATTACATATAATTATGAATAATAACAAATGATTTTTATAATTTTTTAAAGTTTTGTAGCCCTCTCCCATGTTTAGCCTAAAACTATCTTTTTTCCTTATGAAATTTTGAACGGTATTTGGATACTCATTCTTTCTAATTCTTGCGACATAAAAAAAGGAGTTAGAAATTATCACTAAGTCCCCCAACCCGCCTTCTCGACGGATCCAACCTGTAAAATCATGAACAGTAAATTTTATAAACGTTTAATCCTCCGTTGCGTTTGAATTGGTCTCGATCTCCGAAATATATTATGAACCTTCTTCATTTGATTCTAATTCAATAATAGCCGTTGGTTCGGGTTGCGCAATACATGGCTTTGAGCGAGGGTTCTCTCTGCGGTTCCTTAACCTGAACCTTAAGCAAAATTTTGACCATTAAGATAGGAATCACCAAACCAATCAGACGAGGTCAACCTTTGAATTTGTTTGATCAACTCATCAAAATGAGTAGACGATGCATTATTTCCATATGATAAAATGTTAGGAAAATCCAACGAATGAACATATGGTTCTGGTTGGGATCCAAACTCATCGTTCGTAACTTTATGAACCATATACATTGCATGATATGATTCATTTTCTCATAATTGAGCCAATTGATTATCGACACTCAACACATATTTCACTAACCGACATATCGAGATGTAGATATATAAAATAACTAGTAATTCGTGTTCGATCAAGAAATTTGGCTGCATCAAGTGATTGATATTGTATAGAAGGTTTAATACGGAGGGGTTAGGAATTGCAGAATGTGCTATGTCCCGCCATAGTGGACACACTCATCAAAGTGAACCCCCTAGTTGACATTGATCATTCTCCAATTCTCTATCTATAACAAATAAAAAATAGAGTAAATACCAATAATATTTCACATTATTTTTAAGGATAATCCATATAATTACCTTTAATTGTGTTGACGACGAACCTCTTCACTTGTTCTCATAGTATGTTGTTGATAGTGTGCTGATAGTGTGTTTTTGTGTTTCTGTGTAAGTGTTCAAGTTATCATAGGTGTTATATAGATTGTAGAGTGAGAAAATTGTTGTCCCATGAATTGATATCCACGAAGGTATAGAAACAGCCATGAATTCAGTGAATTTACATGTAATTTGTTTCAACTATTGTACTATGAATTCAGTGAATTGTAAATTGATTTCAATTATTGTACCATGAATTCAGTGAATTGTGAATTCATTTCAATTATTGTACCATGAATTAAGTGAGTTGTGAATTAATTTCAGCCACGTGCTATGAAATAGTATCAATTCACGTCAACTGTATCTGTATCGACAATAAAGCAATATCAATTCACATTAAGCAATGTCAACGATGAATAAGTGGTAATTTCTTAAAAAAAATTTCTCTCCTCGTTGAGAGCCTTTGTTTTCTCTCCTCGTCGAGAGCCTTCGTTTCCTTCTTTGTTGGAGTGCCTTCGTCTTCTTTGTTTTGATTCCTTAGTGTTTTTTTTTCTCCTGGTTTCTGTCCTCGTGAAGGTATCATGGAGTCGGGTATGGCGAATTTACATCGTCCAACGTAGAAGAAGAAGGTGCTTCGGATGAAAACCTCGTCCGGATCGAGACGTAAGAAAATAATCTCTCGCCAGGCGATTTTTAACGGATCAACCCATAAATTTCAACCTTATGAGGAGCAGACTAGCAGAACGGAGACCCGTAAAGGGGTGTTCATGAGAGAATTAGGAGAAAGCGATATATCTTCCAATTCTTTCACAAAATCGATTTACAAAGAGTTCTCAACAATGCCCATGGTCGTATAATAATGCTCCTTTGATCATACACAGTCAAGACGGAGAATCCATTGCAAGTCCCTTTGGAGGAGATACATTACGGGTACAAATCCATGGTCCGCCAAATGGTTACATCTCGGAGGATAGGGCGCTGTTGGGAAGAAGTTTGGGATGCCTCGCGATCACGATCATCCAATACTTCAAATAAATGGAGACAATTCATGAGGATTCGTGTATCAATCAATGTCAACAATCCGCTGTTAAGATGCAAGAAAATCAAGAAACCTGATGGCTCATCTTTCACGGTATTTTTCAAATATGAACGACTGCATATTTTTTGTTTTCTCTGTGGAAGGTTAGGGCATTCAGAAAACTATTGTCCTAACCTGTTCTCGACTTCGGCGTCGGATAGAACTGATATTCCGAGAGAATGGGGTCACTGGCTCAAAGCCGATGACCGCGTGATCGTAATCGGGTCGAGAAATGGATACGCGGAGAATGTCAAGATTCTAAATTTGAAAATCCCATAATTAGGGGAATTTACCATAATCATGATGAGGAGGCGCATGAAACTAATCCTGGAGATCAGCGCAATAATAGGAACGAACCAAATCATGGGGAGAATTTGGTTGACTTACCTTTCATGCAACCGTCTAATCTGGTAACATTAAAGGAAAGGAGAATATGGGAAGATCCCAAATATTGGGACCCAATTAGAGGACATGCAGAATATTCGATGGGCGCTACTCATGCAACTAGCGAGCAATGGCGAAAAGTACCGCAGACCACGGAAGAAAAAACGCGGAAGGTATACTTGCGATGAAGACTTCATGGATGACTCTTCTACAGAGGATAATACCAGCTCCATAAGGAACATAACAATGAACACAACGCAGATGCTTTTTAACGGCAGCCCTAATCCGGGTGCGTCGGAATTATGATTGTCCTAATTTGGGCGTAGAGGAACCGGTCATCCTCTTACAGTTCCCACTCTAAAAGAGCTTATTAAAGCTCATAGGCCGGTGTAATTTTTCTATCGAAACTCGGCTCTTAGCAACACAATGGAAAGAGTGCGTATGTCCATTGGTTTCAAAATTGTTTCTTGTGGAAAAAAAAAGGAAGAAGTGGAGGTGCATGTATGTTATGGAGAGGACATCAATTGTATTTTACAAAGTTATTCGTCCAATCATATTGATATGATTATGGATATGGAAGTAGCATATGGAGGCTTCTTGGGTATTATGGTTTTCGAAAAGAAGAAAAAGGAGGAGCTCGTGGAATCTATTACGAGAGTGGAGAAAGAGTCGACTTCCATGGGTGTCATTGGGGACTTCAACGATTTACTCAATGGCAATGAGAAGAAAGGTAGATCTCTCCACCAACCGGTTATTACAGGCTTCGGCATCTTGTCATTAGGGTTGTCTAATGCAGACTGGTCGGTACCTACTCAAAAAATCGGTACCGACCGAAAATCACCAAATGTTCTTACCCGATCCCGACCGTTTTTCAATCGGTATCCGAATACCGGTTGGCACCGAGTCGGTACACGGCATCCGAATGTACCGATTTACAAATCATCTCTCACGCAAAATAGAACGAGCATTGTTTCACGGTTTCACCTTGGATCCTTGTCATGGTTATCCATTTTCACCCCAATTCCTTTTTATAGTATTTCAATTTTACTTTTGATTTTGTTGAGCATGATGCGGTGAGGAGGAGCAGACGAGGTTGGAGGCAAAGACGTTGAGAGCGCGTCGCATAGAAAGGTGGCACCGCCGCTCCTCCGATTGTATTGCAAGATTATTTGGATCGAACTCGAAATTGGGTAATAGGAATACCTAATTAAATTAGATTCAAGAACATTCCTATAATTTTCAACGCACGAGTGAATCAACATCCGAGTTGAGAGGAAAATTAGAAAATGGATAGATAAAGCGGGGTTGTTGTTGATGACTCTCTTTAACGATGAACTACTCAATACTTAGCAGGTAGCATCCTCATTCCCAAATCAGAAATGGATATTTAACAGAACCCCCAAACATAACCCAGATTCAATCAATAGCAAGGAGAAGAATAAAACAGAGGTAGACAAACGAGAGGTTAAAGACACGGTTGATAAACGCGCATTTTACACGTTTATAGTTGTTATTTAAAGATGAGTTTAGATCATTTAATGTGCGTTTACGTATCGTTTCTCAATGTTTTATCTATTTTAGAAGATAACGCTCTTGGGTGTTATTTTGGTGTTTTGTAGGTTTATGTGTTGAAAATCAAGCAAGGAACCAAGCACGAACCAAAATAGCAATCGCCCGGTTTTAGCGACCGGTCTAGCGGTCGCTAGAGGCGGCATGAGCAAACCGGTGAACGTCCGGAAGAGCCGCGATCGCGACCTCATGCCCAGCGAAAAGCCCACGAGAAAGCTATCGGACGATTTCGCGACAGTTCATATTTGCTAGCGACCGCTAGCCGAGTCGCGAGGTACCATGTAGCGCAAGGAGGCGGCGAGCGAGCGAGCGCGAGACTTACCTCGCGATTGCACCTAGCGACGCGCGAGTGCTCATGAGCCGAGCGGCGAAGGCAAATTAGGGTTTGGGTGTGCCATATATACGGCAACACCCCGCGCCCAATCGATACTACGCCCGAGCTCTTTTACTTCAGTTTTTCCTCATTTTTATCTTTGTTTTAGCTTTAGTTTAGTTCTAGATTTAATTCTTGCATTGTTCTTATTTAGTTCTTCAATTCGTTATCGATCGGAACGTTTTGTCCGATCGCTTTCCGTTGTTTTCCGTTCTTTCGATTGGGATTGGATTCAAGACCAACCATTGTTCATCCAACGCTTCATCACGGGTTTTATATATTTAATTTCCGTTTTTATGGTTAAATCGTATTTTATTCCGTTTATTATGTCTGGCTAGTTTTCGTTCTAATCCTAGGGTTTGCATGATTCGATCCTATATGTTGTGATTCCTGCTATTGTTATTTACCTTCCAGGCATTGATTCATGATTCATGGTGCTTATTTATATGTGTTGATTTCTGATCAATCTTGATGCATATCTAGTTGCCGATTAATGACGAATCTTGTATTAATTGTCAATCGATCTTGAATGCATGATACGAATAAGCCTCGAGTCGAATCGAGATAGGACATTCGTAGGAAGCATATTCTTAGTGATCCATTTGGAGTTGCTTATTTTCCTCTAGAGACGTAACTGTGATAGGGAAAATTAGTAATCAACTGCCGCAATTGTCGTAACTGAAGTTGTTGGTTATATATGTGATCTTCCATCTTGTCTGGATTAAAATGGTTAGTAATAAGCAGGATAAACATCGTTGTGGATAGGATTGGTGCATCCCTAGGGTTAGTCTTTCCTCATAGTTATCTTCCGTGATTTTATTGCTTTATTTTATTTCTGCTTGGTTACCTTTGCTTTGGATTAAATTCTGAAGCCTTAAACCTTTCACCCTTTTTCTATGCTTGGATAATGATGAATTATCGTTGAGCTAGCTTCTGTGTTTTCGTGATACAATCTCTGTGGATACGATACTTGCCACCTATACTTACACCTTTTCGTGTTAGAAAAGTGAGCGATCAACTGTGGGGTGGCGAGCGATGGGCAGACTTGAGGCGCGAAGATGGAGTTTGGAGATGACGAAGAGGTTGAGAGAGAGGGGAGCCACATATAGAGAGCGGCAGAGAAGAGTAAATATAGCTATCACTGTTTGTCTTCAAACTTTGTTTTTATTTTTTATTTCAATTTTTAATATATTTAAGTATAAAAATAAATAAAATTTACAAAAATAAATCGTGTATCGGGTATACCCGACTACCCGTCGGGTATACCCGATACCCGAAAATCTCTCAATGTTGATACCCGGTCCCGACCCGACTACCCGATTTTCGGATAATCGGGTATCCGATACCCGACTAAATACGGGTCGGGTATCGGCACCGATACCGACACTACTAATAGATGCCCTACCTGTCATGGATTGTGGTCTCGAAGACATCCCACATAAGGTTACCCATATACATGGGCGAAGTCTCGGAAAATACAATGCGATGGAGGAGAGGTTGGACGGTGCATGGCCACAAAAATTGGCATTGCTTTTCCCGGATGCATCGATCAACAAGCATGCACCAATTTTCGATCACAACCCGATCATCCCGAACTGGTACAAATGAAAATAGGAAAAAAGGTTTCGTTCAAGTTTGAAAACAAATGGTCAAGGACAAAGATTTTCCAAAGAATTATGCGTAATTCTTGGACAAATTTGGAGAGCCTTACTATTCTTGATAGGCTTTCAAATCACTGAAGCCATCCAAACATGGGATAGAAGGAAAATGGATGCCGATATGAAAGAAAAAAGCTCTGAGTCACCATTAACTTTTGCGAGCTCGAGCGAGAATGGAGGATATGGAGGAATTTATATCAAGAAAGAAAAACTTGGGAACATCTTACTAAATGAGGAAATACATTGGCGCCGGTGATCAAACGACTATGGATCAAAGAAGGAGATCGAATACTAGTTTCTTCCACAAAATGGCTAGCTCAAGAAGAAAAGTGAAAAAATTCAGTCTCTTGATGGGGTGATGGCACTTGGATTAATGAGGAAAATGAATTAAAAAGTGAAGTTGGAGGCTATTTCAAGAGGGTGTTCAAGTCGATCGGAGGTGGTGGACTATACGGGTATTCTTGACAAAGTAAAATCATCAATCGGTGCTGACACTAATGAACACCTCGTTGCAGAATTCACCGAGAGGGAGTTCAAGGAGGCTGTCTTCCAGATGAATCCCGATAAATCGCCGGGAACTGATGGCTTCAATGCAGCTTTTTTTCAAAAATTTTGGGAGGATCTGAAGGAGGTTGTTGTAAGCAATGCAAAGGAATGGCTGACACAAGGTAAAATCCCTGAAAAGCTAAATGATACCAACATTGTGCTTTTGCCGAAAGTTGAGAGGCCATCTAATTTATCCGAGTGGAGACCAATTGCATTATGCAATGTTCGCATAAAATCATTTCTAAAGTCTTGGCAACAGACTCAAGAAAATTACGCGAGCATCATTGATCATTCGCAATGACTTTTGTTGAAGGAGATCAATCCAAGACAATGTTATTATTGCTTTGAGGGATTCACACCATGAAAAGAAAGATTAGAGGAAATATGGTGACTTGGCTCTCAAGATCGATATTAGCAAAGCTATGACAGTGGATTGGGGCTATCTTATGGCTATTCGGGTAAGATGGGCTTGATCGGCAATGGATAAAGTGGATTAAAATGTGTGTGTTCAACTCGATATTCGTCCTCCTTAATGAGGTGAGGTTGGTCCGATAACTCCGAGAAGAGGTTTGAGACAAGGCGACCCCTTCACCATACATTTTATTATTTGCGCAGAGGGTTAACTTCTCTTGAGGCACGAGGTGGAAAGGGAGGTCTCCATGGGATACTGACTTGGTAAAATGGGCCTTCTATCACTCATTTGATGTTTGCGAGATGACAACATCCTTTTCACGAGCTCAAAAGAGGAATGCATAATTTAAAGGAATTCTCACTACTTATGAAAATTTGACGGGTCAACGGGTCAATTTTCAAAAGTCGGGCATCTTCTTTAGTAGGAATACCCCATCAACGACTAGCTCGAGATTTCGAATATCTTGGGGTCTCTAATCCGTTGAACACGGAAAATATTTGGGTTTACCGTCGCTATAAAGCGCACAAAAAAGGCTATCTTCGCTTACTTGAGGAGAGATTGTGGAATCGGGTTCATAGTCGGAATGAGAAGAAACTCTAAAGTCGGAAAGGAGGTTTTACTGAAAGCAGTGGCACAAGCTATCCCGACGTACTGTATGGCAACGTTCCTTTTACCGGTAACATTGACAGAGGAACTTGAAAAATTGATGAATGCTTTCTGGTGGGGAAACAAGAGTAACGGAGGTAAAAGCATCCATTGGATGCGATGGGAATGCTTATGCAAGGAGAAAAGGAATGGTGGGATGGGTTTTCGGCATATGCATGCTTTTAATTTATCTATGTTGGGAAAGATTGGCTGGAGAATTCTAAATTCCCTAGACTCTCTGGTATGCCGGGTTCTTAGAGCAAAATATTTCCCTCATGGGGATTTCATGAATGCAAAAGAAGGCCATTCTCCTAGTTACATTTGGCGAGGAATCTTTGCAACTCAAGACGTTATGAAATGCGGGGTAAGGTGGAAAATTGGCAAAGGCAATGACGTAGGAGTTTTCACCACCTTAGCTAAGGAGAGATGATCAGTTTTTTGTGCGATCAAGACCACCTGACTGTGATATGAATATGAAAGTGGCTGACCTAATCTTAGAAAATCCTAAAAGATGGAACTCTGTCCTCATTCGGTCTACTTTCAACAGTGAAGAAAGTCGCTATTTTGAACACCCGTTTCGAGAGAGAGAGAAGATAAATTAATTTGGCACTATTCTCTCAAAGGTTGCTACGGTTAAATCGACTACAAAGTTGTGAGTTGCGCTTACTTTTGACCTACCTTCACATGTACAAGTCAACTGGCAAAAAGTGTGGACCACGAAAGTAACACCAAAAGTCCAACACTTCATCTGGAGAGCTGCCAGCGGATGCACTCCAACGAAATCTTGATCATTTGTGCTCGTTTTGCAATGCTAGTGAGGAGAATGATAAGCATGCTTTTTATGAGTGCAACTTTTCAAAAGCCTGCTGGAATCTCTCTCCATATAAAAGCCAAATGAGGGAGTTTATGGGGACAAGATTAAATTTTAGTGATATCATGCATAAGATTGTAGGTGAATAACGATGGTATAAAACGGTATTCTAGCTGTTTGTGGCAAATTGGAAGGCTCAAATGCAAAAGTTTGGGAAGGGCGATTCTCATCCCGAAATTGTGATTAGAAAAGTCGCTGGACTACATGGAGTGGTCAACTTTCCTTATTTCTAACAATGTAATCGTGAGTTCTGTAAATACAAGGAAATGTGAGGATGGCATCTGCCGGCCGACCGAGGCGCGAGGTGTGGTTCCGATGCGGCCTTCTTTGAGAGAGAATTTTTCAGTGCGGGAGCGTGTTACTCGATAACAATGGGAGGTTTGTTGCAGGAGGGCTCAAAATTTTCGCTTGTTCAAGGTGGATGAAAGAAGCTATGAGTTTTAGAGGCCCTCACTTGGCTCAAAGAAAGAAATGAAAAGAACGTTGAGTTTCTTATCGACAGTAAGAGGGTTTATGATGCTATTTGGAACAATAACTTTGAAAATACTAAACTTGGTGATATCATTGAAGACTGTAGAGCGTTACTGAAGGATGAAACATATTTTGCTATCAAGCTTGTTCGTAGAGATGATAATGAGCTAGCTCATAGATTTGCGAAAGCATCTGAAGATGTTTTTACAACGTATGTTTGGGACGAACCTCCGATGTTTGTGGAGGGTCTTCTTCATTTACCATGCATTTGTAATCTATAATAAAAGTCGTTTTATCAAAAAAAAACGATGAATAAGTGTATACTATCAAAAATTACAATTTATAGAACAATAATCATACTTCAAATCGGTGAAATTGAAGCGGACGATAATTGAAAAAAATCAAAAATAAACTGGAAAATATCACTATTTGGAACTTCTTTTCGTTTTTCATTTGAACTTATAAATTTATGAATTAAAATTAAATTTTTTAAAAAACCCGATTGAGATCCAATATCAAAACTATTGTAATACCATAATACCGGTTAGTAATACCGATTGCATTTAAAAACTGAATTATTTAGAATTTATAAATTTGTAATACCAATCGAGAATACCGATTGCATCTAAAAACTATAATACCGATTGAATTTATAATTCATAATACCGATTTAACCATAATACGATTGCATTTAAAAATTGATTGAATTTAAAAGCAATAATATTTTTAAATTCAATTATTTTTAATTGATCAGTATTATGAATTTATAAATTCTAAATATTTGGAAATAAATTTACGTGAATTAACATAAAACTGAATGAATGAACATAAAACCGATCGACGGTTTTACGCTAATCTCGACTAGTTTTATGCTAATTCAGTTGATTTTATCCGTTTTACGTAAATCAAATTGAATTAGCATAAAACCGATCGAGATTAACATGATCGGTTTGATGTTATTAATCTTATATAAAAAACATTAATAATAAGTTTTGCTTCGGTTTTAACTATAATTATTTATTGATAATTTCGATTGGATCTCTTCTGTTTTTTTAATTTATATTATCTATGAATTCTATCGATTATAATTTTAATTTATAAAACTGCTCGACCGATTTTAAAAACTATAAAGAATGCATTTAAAATTTATAATACAGATAATAGAATTGCTTCGTTAATATCTCTACCGATCAATAATTAGATCGATAATTAAAAAACTCGATTGTAAACTAAATTTTTTATTTAATACAAGATTCTTAAAAAAAAACATTGTCAACTTTTGCTGCACTCGAAAAAAATATAAATACAATTATTTCATAGCTCACAAAAAAACATGTAATCGTAAAGGTAATTTGGACCCTTTACTGTTAAATGGATATATGTGACATATTTTATAAATTTGAATAAATTCATCATGTCATTATTGCATTTGGACATTTTGCCTATTAACACTTTATATAACAAACATGTGAATCAATATTTATAGTGCATAGGTTTGGTCGGTTGAAATGACATAACACCGACCAAACATAACAAACATGTGAATCAATAAAATGATATAAATTATTTTCAGTATGGATATTATTATTATGTTAAATTACTTTATATATCATCGAATCATGAATCATCGATCGAGAGAGATGAACGAACGAATTTAATTAAAATTCAAATTTTGAATACTAATTGGTCGAACGAGA
The DNA here is from genome assembly GCA_036937905.1 of Salvia rosmarinus. Lineage (NCBI taxonomy): Eukaryota > Viridiplantae > Streptophyta > Magnoliopsida > Lamiales > Lamiaceae > Salvia > Salvia rosmarinus. The sequence goes on along the minus strand of CM072815.1, from coordinate 82,972,014 downwards.
GAGGATTTTAATACAATTTTAATTATTCATATCTCCTAATGGAAACATCAAATTGGTCGACCGAGAGAGGAATTATCGGATATATTTGTATAAGAATTAATACTAATTATTAATTCATGTCTCCCAACCGTAGACATCAAATTGGTCAATGGAGAGAAATTATCGACTTGTTATGAAATGAAATTAATACTAATTATTAATTCATGTCTCCTTCGATCGAAACATCAAAGGGTCGAATCGAATCAACGATTTTTCAATCGAAAGAAGGATATATCAAATTAATTTAATACTAATTAATTTAAATTGAATGTATGATATTTAAATTAATATTTAAAGGTAATCTATGGAAATTTTGCAAAATATTGAAATGTCGTATGAATTTTGAAATATTTAATATTGAAATTATCCTTCATATTTACCGATATTAATAGTGTACAAAATAGTACTACGAAAAGTAAAACCTCAACCTAAAATTGCGTAAAAATTGAAAGACAAATAAATGCGTAAAATTGAAGAACAAATAACGCAGTAAAAGAAACCAATAATCGAACCAATTCTCCTATTTATACAATCGATCAGTAATAAATACAAATCCAACAAATTGCTCTTCGCTCTTGCTTCGCTCCTCCAATTTTCGCTCGCTCATTTCGATTTTATATTCAAAATTTTCAAATTTATTTCTTCAATCCAAGTCGAGCTATGTCTCAACAAGAAAGTTATTCAATTTTTATTTATTTTCGACGTGTTTTGAATTTATTGTTGTTTATGATATTAATTTGTGTTTAGATTTATTATTGTTAATTTTGTTTAGATTTATTATTGTTTATTGGTATGGATAAATTATTATGTTAGATAATTAAATTAATTGGATAATTAATTTAGTGTTTTGAATTTATTGCATAATTCAGTATATATAATTTAGATAATTAAATTAATTGGATAATTTGTTTAGTGTTTTGAATTTATTGATAATTAGTATATATAATTCGATATAATTCGCTTAGATAATTATTGTATAATTACCTATATATAATATATAATTGGATATAATTAGTTTAGATGAAATTAGATGTTTTATATGATTTTATGGGTTTTTATATGAAAAATAAATGAATTAAAGGAATCCTCTCTCCTATCGATGAATTAAAGAAATTATATGAAAAATAGATAAATAAATGATTTTATGGGTTTTTAAAAGCATAAATGAATTAAAAATTAAATTAAGTTAAAATCCTCTCTCCTCGACCAATTCCTTGATTCCGGT